>VWZD01013038.1:320317-525124 GCA_013396695.1 Sakesphorus luctuosus
TCCCGCGGCGGGGAGGGACCGGAGCGAAGGCTCCCAACCGCCTCTCCCCTCTCGCTCTTTTTTTATTTTCGTGCATTTTTAAAAGTCATTATTTTTTATCTTCACACAAAGAGCGCCCCTCTCGCACTCCAAGCATCCCACGGCGCTGTCACTAGCGCTGCCCGTGCCTGCACCCGGGCCCTGGCTCTGCTCTTTCGCGGACGCTTTTCTTCCCGGGGAGCTGGACTCTGGACCCGATGCCGCCTTGCCATGCTTTGGAGGCATTTGGTCTCGGCAGCCGTCTGCTGCTGGAGAAGGTAATACAGGAGCGTGGCCTGGCAGGTGCCGGGATCTCCCTGCTCTACTCTGCCGCGTCGCAAAAGCGCCGTCCCCGGCAGCGGGCAGTCCCGGTCGCAGCTGGAGAACAAAGTACGGCCGGGGCGATCGGCAGGGAAAATGAGCAGGGCAACGTTTTGTCTTGCCTTGGGTTTCACAGAACCGAAAGCCGGTGCTTTTCCCCCGCAGGCGAACGAGTATGTGACTCAAATACGTCCTCACTCTCCTATTTGCATCCCCTCTGGTTCTCTTAATGAAAGGGTACAGCAGCACACAGAGTCGCGAGGAATTTTCATATAACCCCTGCTGAAGACTTGGTAAGAGCCTCTGTGCTGCAAAATACCGTTTGCATTATGGGAGAAGAGTAGTGGTGAAAAGGAGATTTTTGAGCGATCTGTGTTTCGCAGAAGCCCCGCAGCGCTAACCTTGCACTAGGAACAGCAGAGGTGGACCAAAGAAGACTGAACAGTTCCCACGGCTCCGCTCTCCAGGCTTTCCTGGATACAAGACGCTACCTTCCTACATCACAAACTAGGAGAGCAGTCACCGGGAGCCCACCTCTGGAGCCCATTGCCTATGCGTGGGCTTCTAGGGGAACAAACTCCATCACAGCAGCCTCCAAGGAGGTCTCTAGAAAAGGCTTATTTCCTTAGCTGATTCTTGCAAAAGCAGCACGCCTTCTGAGCACTCCTTACTGGCAATACAGGGTGCCAAACACACCATGCCACAGTCACACATCCGATTTGCCCTGACTTCAGTGCCTTTGTGATTTTCCTGTATCTGAACTGATTTCCAAAGTGAGTCAGTTTTTAGCTGAAAAAGAGACAGAGGTATAGGATATATGTAGCTGATTTATGACATATCCCCACTGAGCAGTCTGGTTTAAACTCATAACGATGTAGTCCATGCTGCCACCTACATCTTCTGATTCAGCTTTCTTGTGTACTGCAGCTTCGATTCATAGGCATCCTTCAGAAGGCATTTTGTGAGGCTCCACGAGGGACCACAAACAGAGGCAGCTCTGCCCACACTAGGGAACGAAGCAAAACATTTCTCACTGGTGCAGCCACTTGTTTGGTTGCAGTGAGGATGCCTCGATGCAGATTAGGAGCCAGCAGTCAACACTGGTGAAGTGTAAGTAGCGGCTGAAGCCTCCTCTGTGTGAAGGATCCTGCCAACACAGCTGTACCAGTGACAGCAGTGGAATATTTTGCTCAAGTTCTCTAGGGGAATCAAAGCCTGTATTTTGTCTCTGGTTTTCTCTTGTTCTGTTGCTCCTTACTCATTAAAAAGTCAGACACTCAAAGCACGTGGTTGGTCTCTGTGTTTAAAAGACAGTGTTTGGGGTTAAAACCAACAGCCAAAGCTGGTTTGAAGTCAGAGGCGTGTACACAGTACCTGGAACTAAGTGGAATAATAATAATAATTAGTTCTTTCGTGTCATAAATATGCACATGGCTGTCTGCTATTTCATTATGAGACAGCACAACTTCTAAGAGTGTGCCTGATGAATATTTGGGGGAACTCTGCCTTCAGCTGCAGCAGCGTATGGCAGCACTAATGCCTTTGGCTCCTCCACTCTCTTATGTAACTGAAGTCACAAGTTAGAGCCCGAATTACAAAGCATAAGCATGTGTATAATATTAAGCATACAAATGGTGCCTGAAATTACTATTCTTTCAACATAGGCCTGGTTTTAATCTGTTAAAATTTATGCTTCTGCAGATCTATTGACTTCAGTGTGTGCTCATGCCATTCACAGTGCAATCAAGCCTAACCCATTAAAAACCCCACTGTGAAGACATTAACCCAAATTTAACTAAGACAGTCCAGAATCACTCTGGTTACAGTGAGGTGTAGTTCAAATGACTTGTATACCAGACCTCGAATGTATCCAGTATTATGACGCTACAGGAAATGGAATACCATATCCCTGGGACTGCTTTGGTGACCAACCAGAGTGGCAGGTTTTTGCACCTCAGCCCAAGGTACAGGCTAACCATCATCTTCCTTTGCATTTTCCCTCTTTCTCAGAGACTATTTTTGCCATTACCATGCTTATCTGCTTTCTGGAGTTTTAAGGTGTCGGGTGCTGATACAGCGAGTGCCTCTTGTATCTGTTTAATCCGATAACATAACTCTTTTTTAATCTCCACGTCTGGGTCACAGGGTTTAAAAAAGACACTGGGCCAAATCCCCAGCTTGGCTACAACATGTGGAAATCTACTGAGATGGCACGAAAGTCAGGAGAGATTCGCTGTATTTGCACCCGGTTAAAGAGGTCTCAAGGGGCAGGGATATAAGTGCCAGATTTCACAGATGAATGCCTATTAACACAAGAGTATGGCAGAGTTAGGTCAGGTTTATATCAGGTGAGTTGGAGGGAGGGATATCACACCAGTATCTAAAATATGCTCATCAGCAAATTTTCATTCATTTCTAAATTGAAACAGATGTAATATTTCTTCATTTTTCAGGGGAAGATCTTGTTTTCACTGTGTGGCTGCTAAAGGGAACATGATCATGTAGTCAAGACTAAAACAGGGCAAAGACAAGGAGGAGGTTTTGCAGGGATTGGGAAGGTTGTACATATAAACATTCAAGTTAAAAAGGCAAAATTCACCCAGGCATGGAGACAAATGGATAGCATTGTCTCCAAAGGATTGTATAAGCAAAAATGGGACAAAGATAGTCTGAATAAGTCCCTTGCATTAATGACTCTCTAGACATGAATTTCCTATACAAAGCTATATGGGGTCAACCTTTGGGGTTCCCCTGTATAGCAGAGCATCCCGAGCTTGAAAAAGGAAGACAGATTTTGTAAGGGATTTGCATATCATGGAGTGACCCTGGATTGGAGATTTTAAGCATTACTAAATTGGGGAATAAATTGTGGCTATTGCTGTTACATACCAGGATATCTCACTAATCCACCCAATCCACTAAGTTGCTGTAGTTTTAGTCTGTGTTTATTTTACATGAAATTATGGCCTGGACAGTTAATTTTTCTTGGTTTATCCATATAAGTCATATATAAATAAAATATCAAACAGAAATCAAAACATAACCTGTGTTTTTGTACACTACCCATCATGTGAACCTGCCAGTGATGGAGCCCCACACCCGGTTTACAAGTCAAACACAAAGGCAACCAAAACCCCACAGGTCTTGAAAAGTAGCCAATTGGCATTAAATTCTCTCATTTTAATGCTCTGGGTGGCCTATTTTGCTTATATTTGAGACTGCCCAGCCATTATGGGATTGCCTGCACTGGTCATTTCCTTACATCTAGCTAATTACATATTAACTTGAAGCACTTAGCGAGTCTGAGAGGCTGGAGCTGGTCCTTTCTGAACACCAGTTGAGTTTGGAAATGCCTGCTGCTTTACAGGGGCAGATTCCTTAAGTGAGAAGCAAACACAGAGGCACCAAACAGCCTGGAACCAAAGTGGTCCCTCTGGCTTTTGAAAAAAGTGAGTGTCTCAAGTTAATTGACAGTCAGCTACGTGGAAATAAAAACCTCTCATATATTCAAAGGTTTTCACTGGGATTTTCAAGAGCTCCTCAGCAATTTAAAATCTTTGAAAGGGATGCACTATACAATGAAAACTATATGTATTACTAAAGAATGTCTCCAACCTGAAAGCCAGCCAGTTTCATAAAAGTGAGCTAAAAAAGCAATAACAGGTACTCTGTCTCCTGCTGGGCGCTGTATGTTTTGCATTTTGGAAGTCACTCTGAGGCAATGCTTCTTCACTATTGCTATTGGGAAGAACAGTAAAAGAACTATGCATAAATGAGCTCAAAGCAATCTAATTAAAAAAATAAACAATGTGCTTTCATCATCAATTAGCATGCAGTCATTTGGGATCTAACTTTAAAAAAAATAGATAAAAATTCTGAAAGGATTTTGAAGGACAACTGTTTCCCTTTAAGATTAATGATAAACATACTTGTGTGTTCAAGGGAGAATAGATCCAGTGTTATGTAACAGGATAAAGAAACCAAATCCTTTTTCCTTAAATTAAAATAACCAGTATGTGTGTGGAGTTTAGTCAATCATCGAAAATTCAGGAAACACATTTTCTTTCACAATTGCATTCCACATGCTAAAATTGATGTCTTCTAACTTTTAAACAGAATCACAACAATAAAAAAAGTTTTGTTTGTTCTGTTTGACCACATTTTGCCAATAGAGGGTTGTTCCCTAGGGAAAATTCTGTGGCACTTGCCCTGTGCAAAATCCCAGTATGTGCTCGTCTTTTTATTTTATGTGGAATTAGCAAATCCAGTTATTGCACTTCCCATTTTTTAATTTTTTATGTAAGTACCTAGTACTAGATGTATTCTACCTCATCTTTTTTAATAATTTTTTGCCTGAACTAAGTCTTACATAACAGTTCTTATAAAATTTTGCAATCTGTGCCTAAATTTGCCAAAAATGTGACAAGATCAACATGTAATGGATTTTTCTCATGTTGGCATTATTCTTCACTGGCTCAATCATATAAAATATGCTACAGAAAACACAGAAGAAAAAAATTTTCTACCACAGAACCTGCATTTTCCCACTTCTGTATTTTTCAAAACCATACCAGAAATTCTGCATCAGAATTCGACACATAAAGTTCCTCTTTATCATGAGTTCACTTTTCCAAAAAAAGGAAAATTATAGTTTTAATAACTAAGATATAAGCCCCCAAAAGGCTAAGTCTCTGAATGTACTCACTGCAAAAAAAAAAAAAGTTATCTTGTTGGATCTAATTCTGGAGTCATTATTTGACACAATGCATTACAGTTGGATTTACTTAGGAAGGCACTGCTGAGTTCAGGTAATGTTCACTCGTGCATGAAAGAAGCGCGTATGTGCTTTGCTGAACTACTCGTTACTTTTGTCTATGGATGAAAGGAAGTGCTGCTTTATGTTGGCACATCCTTGCACAAGTCTATACAATGTTTTCAGTCCTGAAAGCAAAGCTTCAAGTCTGGGCAGTTTAAGTGATGTTCCCTCAGTGGACTAAGTCCTCTGTTAGCCCTACTCCAGTAGCATAAAATATGCTTGGAGATGATGCCCATGTTGAATATGCCTCTTTCCCTGCTAATTACATACCCTCCATGCTCCAGCTAAGTATTCTGTTGCTGCATGGCTTGCAGACATTTCCGTGCAGAACAGAACAGCTCCTGCAAAGTCAAAATGGTTACACAGGTGCTGCAAAGGTGATATGAAAGATGGGAAGCCACAGGAGATGCATAGGCTGGGAGATGGGGAAGAAGTCGAGGTAGACCCACTTTGAAATCAATAAAAGGGCAGCAGAGTCTGAGACTGCCATGCAGAACCACTTCCATTTCCATTTGGAGCTAGTCATTGAACTGGGTAGGCTTGGACTGACCACATCCCAGGTGACAGTGGGCATCACAGTGGAAAATAGTCCAAAAATTATGGTGATGATCTTACTGAGGCCGTTGAGCCCTCTTGACTTATGCGATGGATCCAGAAAAGATGATGGATTAAACTCTCCAAAGAGGAAGAAGGGTGATCTCTTGAGTGAATTCATACATGCTCATATTTCTTTCTATTTTCTTATGGGTCCCTCTGCTCGCTTCCTTCTCAAAATGATGGTGAAACAGTTATGAGGAGTTTATAAAAAATGATTTTAAATTACCTAGTTTATTCTGACAAATTACATTGGCTGGTGTAGGCAAACAGTAAGGGAAAATATTGTAAGAAACAAAATCATTCCCAAATGCATATTTGTATGAGTTCAGACAGATTGAATTTCTAGCTAGGTGAATTAATGCACTGCAAGCAGAGAAAGGGCTTCAAATGAGTGTCTAGAAAAAATAAGAAATTTCAAATAAACGCTGCAAGCTATCCAGTAACTGCTCATCCAGTTGCATGATTTTAATTAACAGAACTGGAAAGCAAACATATAATATAAACTTAAAAACACAGTGCTTTGGTTTTCCGGACGACCAGTCCAAATGCAAAACAAATTGCTTGCATCTGGTGGCAAGAGGCAGAGCCGGCACTGGGAGCGTCACTTTTACCCAGCCAAGTGACACTGCAGCATCTGCAGTACTACCCACATATGGCGGCTCTGACCACTCCCAGCATGTCCGTGCCCACCGTCCTCTGGCACAGTCTGGGCACAAACGCTCAAAGCATTGCCCACATGCCCCGAGGAGGATGCCTCGGCTTCCACCTCCTTGGCAGCATGTTGCTCCGAAAGGCAGCAATGCCACTGAGGAGAGGCCAGCGGCTCCCAGGCTTGGGTGACCTTGAGCCTCCTAAGCAATTACCTTTTCTGGGCCTTTGGCATGCTCTCAAGTGATCTTTCAGCCAGAATCTCCACTGCCTAAAATAAATTCAGCAATATTCACTATGGCATCCCAGCACTTCTCTTTTGGGATACCTGACACTCATCTCCTGGCCTAGGCAGACACAGGTTTTGAAAAGTCTACCTGGGTGCTTCCTAGAAAGGAGCTCCTGGCATAGCCTAAGGCCAGGGTGACTTATTTGGTGCTGTTATGAGGAAAGGCAGAGTTTTATGCAGTTTTCTTGCCTGTCTCTATATGCTAATGATGTGCATATCTGACATGTTGTTTAGAGGCAGCCTTTACAATGGTGTTTTTACAAGGTGTTTCCTCTCACCTCCTGAAAGACCAACCCACTGAGGAAGAAAAGCTGGAGGGAAGAGAGTTTCTTCTCTGACCTTTCTTAAGCCCTGGTGTCATGCCTGTGGCTGCAGGGGCTGCCGGCGAGGGACAGAGCTGCAAGGCAGCACTCCCCTACCTATGGCTCTGAAGCAAACACAAGTATTAAGGAGGCAAAAATACCCCAAACCCCTGTGCCTTGGCCATGTCCCCCAGCTTGACCAATGCACACATGTACATGTCACTTTCCCAGCCTTCATTTTGAGGGTCCAGCATCCCTTCATAGAGTCCCTCCTCTGTATAAGCCCAGCCAGAAATATGGAGAGTTGACAGGACTGATAGACACAGTCCAGGACTCAGGAGCAGCCACCACTTTGTGTTTGGCTCCTGACTGGTTTTAGAAGTACCTTATTTGCTGAAAGTTGGGAGTTATTTACTGTTCCTTAAAAAAAAGGAGGTCTCATCTTCCCTTCACATGCAATTAATAAAGTTTGCAAACAGTTAATTTAGAATGGCCATATAAGCAAAATGGCATGTAAACACTAAGTTGCATTAATATAAAGCAATACATAACATGAGCTTTTAAGATCTTCCTCGAGCTACCCAGGGCTCTCTCAGCTACCTCAGGCTCAGAGCTGCGGGATGCACAGTAGCCCTGAAGCTACTATGTCAAAAAACCCAGAAAGTAGTAATGATGGAGGACTTTGCCTTGCTGAGCTCCACCAGCACAGTGGATCAACATCAGGATCCTGGAAGCTACACATTCACTTGGGACTGCCCCCATAATGGGCATGTGTCCCCTGCCAGGTACCCAGTTCTGGTCCCATGAGTCAAGAAAGTGAAGCACTAGCCAGGCCCTGATGCATGCAGGTGGCATTACCTGATTCCCTATGGGATAGGCTCAGCACAAAGAACAAAAACCCCCAGATTTGTGCCTCTAAATCTGTTTGTCCAACATTAGTCAGCTCTGATCTGTATCAAAGTTCAGTCTTATCACTTGCTGATTATTACATGGGCCACAAATGGTTAATATTTTGTGAACGGTGGGTCACAGGCTGCCTGTAGCACTGAGAAATTTTTGTTACTCTCTGTGTCAGCCAAAGTTCTCAAGTTTTCTTATTTTTACTCCTTCAGGTTTTCCTGTTGGACTTACTAAGTTCATGGAGAGAAGTGTGAAAAGTTGCTTCCAGACTTCCACATTTCCTTGGGAAGCACATCCCAGCAACCTGTGGAACAGCCATAAAAAAGTGAATTTGGGATGCCCATGGCACTGCCAAAGACAATCTTGGTTCATGTTGCCCCATAGCAAGTGCTGGTGAGGGACCATCACGGCTGAGGAAGCTCTTGGAAGAGCTGCATGGCCAGGTTGGGCTGTAGCCGCAACCAGGCACCATCCAGAGCAGCAAGGGCCGGGGATTGTCTGATGACAGAGCTGAAGAAATCATGAATAGAGGCACACAGTGAAGGGTGTGGTGGACCCTTGTGAGCTTTTCCATCCAGTTCCTCTGGAGGTCCATGAAGCTATGTGGGCAGGGGTATGGCATCTATTCAGGCACATCCACTGTCCTGCTGGAGCTCAGGGCGCAGACGCCATCTCCAGCTGGAGCAGAGGACACTGCCATATGCCCACTCCACCTGGCTTCAACTCTGGTTTCCCCTCAAGCTGAATTCATGCCACCCCAGAGCTCTTGGCAGCTTTGCAATTGTTGCTGCCTGAATTTCACCTCCCTACTGGGAGACTAAGCTCCCAGTTCTCCCAGTAAGATACAGGTTTAAATCTAGGTCATATTTCTGCTGTCTTCCACCAGCAAAACAGCTGTTTGCTCCAAACATGAAGATATTTTTGTAAGAGCAAAAGCATGAATTATTTCAAACTTGCCTTAGGATGAATTTTCAAGGGCACTGCAGAGATTGTTTCCATAACAAAATGGGAGCTCTTATCCTACTGAATTGTTCATGTTACTTTCATGAATGCTAGAAAAAAGGCTGGCTTTTTAAAAATATCAGCAGATACCTGGAATGGGAATTTCTTTCCATAAATCCTTTGGAAGCTATTGTTGATGCTGTTGTCTAATCTGACCAAAAGTTCAATTTGGCAATTTTCACTGGACCTTGCTGTTAGGTATAGGCAATTAGCCTATTAGCCTAACAAAATATCAGATAGGATCTCTGCTGTGTTTGCAATGCCTGTTGCTCTAATTCTTACCTGGTGGGAAATGGCTTTGGAGGAGCACAGCCATGTCTTTGTAGCTGTTTACATCACATTTCTGACAGAGTTCCACCCTGCTTTCCCCATTTGTACTTTGTTTTTCATGAATAAAGGTCATGGTATTGGCATCACAAAAAGATATTGTTGCTGTAGAAGGAATTTAGCTGTCCCCTCTGGGTAGTAAACAGTGATGCACTCCAAGGCTGGCAGGGCAGAAATCAGAGATGTAAGAGAAGCCCAAGACCCATGGAAATTTCTGCAGACATTCAGCGTCCCACAAGTCAGTTGTCTCCCTGGCCTGTGCTGGGCCACTGCAGACTGTGTAGTCTCTAATATTTTTCCCTTTGACTATTAGAAAACCCATTCCAGCAATGTGACCAGCTGGGAGGCAGCAACCCACAACAGGGCCCCTGCTTACAGCTGGGCTATGCTTAAACCCAGGCTGGGCATTTCCTTTGCAACGGTGTCATACCATTAACTCAACACCTTCCTACATGTGTTGTGGGGTTGGGGGGTACAATTACCACACATGGTTGGCAACCATTGGTTGCCCCTTCTCTGGAGGGCTCTACAAGGAGGTGCTGTGGCAAAGGCACTTTGGTCCTAGTAAGTAGTTTAGTTCCCTGGCTTGTGAGGGACTCTGACTTGGCTGTATCCCAGCTACACAATATGTCTTTTTGGCCATGTTGTATCTAGATCAGCGAATAATGTACGGGAACTACATCCCTTGACTCAGTTGTAAAGTAAATGAGATTTCCCCCATGGTTCTGTATAAACAGCCACACTGATCTTTGTGTTGGTGCTCATCAAAATTACCACCTGTCTTTTGGTTCAAAAGCCATTCTTCTAATCTTTTGTTATGTGTGAGGTTCTCAAGTTCTCTCATGTTTTCCTTTCAGTCTGCCAATACTTTCCAGCAAAGTGATATTTTAACTCACTGCAATATTCCAGAAATAATTTCATCAGTAATGCTTGTAGAAACACATTTGCAAAATTATGGTCCATGGTTTTATGATTCTGTGGGCATGGACCAAAATTTGAATTGTTCTGAGAATATAAGGGAACTGAGCAAAAGTTGCTGCATTATTGCTACAGACAAGGACACACAACAGCCAATGAATAAAAGCTTAACATCAAAAGCATTTGGAATACTTTTAGCAGAAACACCACTAAAGCCATTCCCAATTCAGTAGTAAGTGTATTGGAGGAAAAGCTCCAGGTTAAGCACACCTTGAACTTTCTTTCCCAGGGTTACACCAACTGAGTAGCAAATCAAATTCTACAGAAATAGTTGGGGACTTTATTAGTAAACAGCCTAGAGGTGAATTCCTTGGGTTTTCTTGGTTAGATATGTTTGAAAGAGAGAATTGTTTGAATAATAATGAATACTTCTTTTTACACAGTACTTTAACATAATCCCAGAAATTATAATTTAAGAAGTGCAGATCTTCCTTGTTGCAAAGCCCTCAGGATTCCTGTGGCAACAGCCAGATATCAGATAAAATAGAAGCAATTAATAAAGTATTTCATCATTAGAAAATTTTCCAACATCGGAAGATTTTGCAACTCACCCAGCAGGTTTTGTACATCCTCTGGCATTTGAAATTTTGTCAGTAATGAAAGCTAAATGAATGTTGAATACAAGTATAAGGCTTAAAACGGTATCATATGGGCTCAGTGTGCACAGAAATGGTATTTTAAGGGAGTTGTTCAAATTAAATCAAAATTGTACATTTTCTTTATAAAGCAATCTCCTTTTGCTTATTAACACTTTAAAAGCTATCTCAAAAATAAAGAGGTGGTCACACTCCTATTTTCCCTTAGCATTGACTAAATAGTGGTTGAAGTTACATCCCTGTTTAAGGTTTCCACACGTCTTAGTGCATTGTATTGTATTTCCTCCATGAAGTTTCGTAACTTCTGCTAACTGTGTAGGTCTGGG
This sequence comes from Sakesphorus luctuosus, assembly GCA_013396695.1. Classification (NCBI taxonomy): domain Eukaryota; kingdom Metazoa; phylum Chordata; class Aves; order Passeriformes; family Thamnophilidae; genus Sakesphorus; species Sakesphorus luctuosus. The sequence continues at coordinate 331,438 of VWZD01013038.1, forward strand.
AGGCCTGCAGAGCACATCCAGCTCTGTAGGAAGTGGTTTTCGTGTTGCTCTAGCAAGCCTAAATCAGTAAGCAACCTGCTGAGTTAAGCAGAGGTGCTGCTCAGTAGAGAAATTACACAAATGTCTGCACATCCTCACTATTATTAAGAAGGGAGGCAGCAGTTAAAATGATCAAGCCTAACAACCTTCAAGGAAATTGCAATTCTCTCTTTTATTCATCCTCTGCATTTTAATTGATACAATTTCTATTCCTGGTGCTGCTTGCTGCAGTGCACTCTTGATGGCTGGGAAGCTGTTCCTTCCTTTGCTCTGTGTCCACAGATAGGAACTAAGGTTGGATAATGAATCCTTTGTGATTCTGCAGCAATGCAAGGGGAGAAGGATCTCACCCTCTGGAGAATCCAGATCCTCTTTTACTTTACACCAGAGCTGACTACATTTTGGAAGAAAGAAATTAATCCTTTTTTTTTTTCCTCTTTTTTTTTTTCCCCTTAATGTGAAACCCCTTTAATTCACCCTTTTAAAGCATTTGGGGATCATCTGATGAAAAGTCCTAAAGAAACATAAGGCATCCCTGCTGCTGGGGTTGCAAAGCTAAGGCTCATGCTCTGAAAAGGGAAGTGTGCTTAGAACAAAGAGGTTTTGAACACAAAAACAAACCATAGCAATGCATGCTGACAAACATTTCATCTGGCTGCTGCTATTTGCATTTTTAAATACGCGTGGAGTACTGTCGAGGGCCTTGGTTACCTTGGTCTGTCACCGACCCAAGTCTGTTTAATCCCTGCTGCCACTCAGGTATTATTTGCTGCTGCTTTTGTTTGCTGTTTCTCTTTGAATTGTTTCCTGTCTGCAAGCATCTTTCTGGTCCTAGAACTGGGGAAAATATTTTAGGCAGTCTTCTAAGAGCACTGAAAGTCTAAGACTCCCTCCTCTATGACTCTTATATAGTCAACCTGTATCCTTTTGATTTCAGACCTCCTTTTAGGTCTACACAATAAAGGTGTTGCCATCTTTAATTTGGTTTGCTTGTTTTTTCCCTTTAGTTTTGATTTCTTCCAGTTTTCTGGATAGATTTCACACAGCTTGCCACCACAGCTCTAGAGGACAATAAAAAAATGTATTGGAACTCCTCCAAAGTACGTGTTTGCAAGGAGTGCTATGCCAGGAACATCATTACTGGAGTCCCAGTAAGTAATCCAGAACTGATGCCATAACTTTTATGTGTACCAGGGGCACTGAAACCCATGCTGAAATACTTGGCAAATCTGCCCTTAAATTAGGATATATTGTATTGATATTGGCTTTGATTGACCACAACATTCCTTGGTTTTGAGGTAACATTTCTGAAGGGGGAGGGTCTGTGATGCCAGTTCTTGTGATATGTTTTCCTGTCTCACCCTATCTCTGAGCCCAGCTAATCTGATGATATCCAACTGTCCTAATGAGCTGCATCTACTTCTAGGCTGAAGCGTTGACAGCTGCCTGTTCTATTGCCAACAAAAACTTCTGAGACAACTGTATCTCATTCCTGCAAGTACGCAAATTGCTTAGTTTCTAGCCCAAATATGAGACACAGTGATACCTCTTTTCATTGATCCAGGCCTAAAAAAAGGTGTGTGAAGAATGCAATTCAGCACTGAATCATTTCCTCACGTGCAGTTTAATCCCTCATCTGGAAATGAGGTTTCTACTTGTTACAGAGAAATCAAGGGCTCATGTCTCTTACAGAAGAGCTACAGTCACACGGGCTAAGGTCAGTGAGAAGGACACGTTCCTCCAATTAATGTTGGCATGTGTTTATTTATATTTTCATACATTGGTAGTTCTTCCATTTGCTGCTCTGCGATTCAGAGCACATGGCAACAGCTTCAGCTTGTTCTTATCCAGTTAAGATTTAATGCACTTAAATCTTCGCCAGCATCTTGCCCAGCTCAAGCACATGGTATTTGCTTTCTTCACCATAGGTGGTGGACCCACAAAATCATCTGCTTTTCCTTCCCCTGGGCTGCAGGTGCCAAGCACAGAAACAGAGTAAAAGGTGCGCAGGTAAGAACAGACTCCCAACAAACCATTAAAAACTAGCCACAGTCTTCTAGAGAGAAAGCTACCTAAAACAGAGACTGAATTTGCAGGATAAATTTTGTCTTTTGGGCCTACAGTGTCCACAGGAATACCAGACAATGATCCCCAAAGATGGAGAAGAGTCACACAGAAACACTGATTTTGATCCAGATGTGGTCAGAGTAAATAGAAGCAACACCTCCAGTGACAGCTGATTAAGGCAGCACATTTCCAGGCAGAAATAATAGTCCTCCTTGTCAAAATAAAAACCTATGTCTACCCTTTGCCCCTCATAAATGTTATGACTTTCCAGATTCCAGGAATCATAGAAAATACTACTGAGCCAGGGTCAAGGAGCAGAAAAACTAGAGGAAGCACATCTAGTCCTGATAAACTCTTGTTGCATCCCAGGTCACCATTGGGGCCTCTCCCATGACAGCCTTTCACACTGTTTTCACAGCTAGGACCCATTTCTTCAATTCAGCTTCGCTTTAGTAAGTTCCTCACACACATACAAGCACAAAAACTCAAGACTCTTGCTAAGATCAGGCTGGGAAGGAAGAAGGAAAGAGTTTGTTAATGTTCTAGGGCTTTAATTTGGGGGTTTTTGCTAAATCTTGAGATATGCTCAAAGATTGTGATGGTGGAGACCATACAAGTAGCTAGATTAGAGCAACAGACATAACAGTGGTATTGGATACAGAAGTAACAGCCATTGCCAGTTCTGTGGAAAGAGGACAAATGAATAAACATCAATCATAACATCTGGAACCACCAGGCTTGGAAAAGCCTCTTTACTTGGGAATAATCCACTGAAAGATACCAGGGCTAGATCTGGCATCTGACTTTTTCTCAGGAGTATAATTGCCATTGAGGACGAACAGGATTTTTGAGGATCCATAAATCCAGGAACCTTCTATGTCATCATCTTTTAATCACTGATCCCTATGGGCAAATACAAGGATTGTTTTGTTTGGTTAGGCTTATTTTTGTTTTTATTTTAAACATGTCATTTTTGCCTAAGAATTTTCTCCAGATGTTTTTCATGCTGAAAAATTGCATGCAGTCCCAGAAATACAAAGACAAGCAAAAAATCCAAATAGGTCTAACTTCTGATATCTCTTGCGTACAAGATGGTCTCACCTCTACAGGACCTTCTCTACTGTTAGCAGATCTAACACACCACCAGGAATAGGGCAGGGAAGATTGAAAAGAAAATGCTAAGTATATATGGACTGAATGACAGTGCAACTACACTGTAAGTCCTATCACAGCCTATGGGACTGAAAAGGTATTTTCACTGTCTGGTGTAATTTAGGAAGATGTTTCTGAAGGAACACAGACTGTGTCATTTTGGGAAGGGAGGAATTGACTTCTTTAGGATTACTGAAAACTTACTAAATAAGAAGCTTTCTGTATTTCCTCACAGCTGGAGACCAACCATTGCAACACGGTTAGAAAAGCTGGAGGCTGAAAGAAGAGAAATTCTCTGATTTAACCTGAGTTCCTTACATTACAGCTGGTGTGTGCAAAATGCATCTGGGTTCTGTGAGATACTGAATGTCTCTGTCTACCTCAGCAGTATTTGGAGCTTTACATTGAGCTGAGTGCTCAAATCCCAGAAGGTGGCACTGGGAAGCCAATCCCTTGGGACATCATTGGTGTCAAATTCTTTGAGGATACTTGAGTAGGCTATGCAAAGAGATCACTTAGTGCATCAGAGGGAGGTGACATTTGTCTTCTACAGGGCATGAAGACCATATGTTGTAAACCTGTGTTCAGCTTTAGATTTGTCAGCAAAATTAAAATACTAAAGAATAAATCCAAATGTAACTGCAATGCAGTTTTTAGAGGCTTGAGATACTGATTCAAAATGTGGATGCCCAAAATACACTTTAAGGGTGAAATGCTGGCACCATGAATATCAGCAAGAAAACCTCCTGGTGACTGCATTGGAACTGCATCCATACAGTTTATCCAGACAAAGACAGTATAAACACCAGAGGCTCAATTGTCCCTGAGCTAACAGTGCTCAGTTGTTTAAGCGCAGGAAATGGCCCACCCTTTTCCCACCTTTGTACACCCAGGCAGGGGTCAGACACAGTGTAGCTGCCACAAGGGCAAGGCTGATCTGAGTTAGTGTCTGGAATAGGGTGACTGAGGCACTGGGATGGCAGAGCTGTTGCCCTGAAGCTCTGCAGGTGATGGCAGAGGTGGCCACGAATGGGGTGAACGTATGGTCAATCTGTGAAAGTGCCCCTGGGCCACGCAGGAGAAAGTGGGTTAAACCACTGTTCAAGACAAGGTGTTCTTTCTTAAGAGTATAAAGGCAATACTCAATTGAAAGAAAGGTTTCAATAGTTTACCCTAATAGTTCCCTTACAAGGGGAAGAAGTGCAAGACATCGAAAGTACCACTGTCATTGACACAACACAATCCCACCTCCTTACAGTATCTTTTGTTACCATAACAGGATCCTGAAGTAGTTGTTTTTAATTCAGGATTGAGGTGATTTCATCCTCCACGTTCATTATCTGAATAAGTGAGTACATACTTCTCTCATTCTTCATGTTTGTCTTCATTATTCACCTTTGGTAATGGAACATATAACTGGAGCAGGAAGGTGTGAGTTCACTGCCAGGGAATGCCTTCACAGGCAAAATGAAATGCAGTTACAAAAAGATTTTTTAATTTTCTCTTAACTTAAAAACTCAAGGCAAAATAGCTGCCCAGCCCTCTCCAGCAGGGTCTCCACATGCTAAGCCTTGTGAAGCCCCTCATCTTGGGAGTAGTGGCAGCAGGCATTGAGAGCTGAATTTCCATGCTACATAGACATGCACACATTTCATCCAGTTGTGGTTTTCTTATTAAGCAAAGATCCTAAAGTTAGCTCTGGTTTGACTCATCAGTTCCAGCAAATTTTTAAGCCAAGGACTCTAAGAAGCAGATTCAAGAGCATCTGGGAAAATTTGGCTCCAACCAATTTGCCTTGAGAACATCCTCTGAATACATTTGCATAGTCTCTGTTCACAAAGCTACATGAAATGTACTTTGCCAGCTATCGGCTGGGCCCCTCAGCCTGGCATGCTGCTGTCACTGCTGAATACCCACTGAACCCATGACAAAGTGCATACAATAATTCACATTTCCTTTAGTTGGTATTAACTGTATCCTTGTCTAATGATATACGACAAATGCCTAGAATAATGGTGATCTAAGCACTGGTCAGGCAGCCTACAGGCAGGGGGCTCATGCCCCACATCACTGTGCCACAACCTTGACCTGGTGACAGGGTATCTGAGAGTAAGAATGTAGAGTCGTCGCTGCCTGGGCTTGGCTTTCCCACTGCAGCATAGTGCCAAATTTGATAGTTTCTTTAGTGATCCAGGCACATGCCCATTAAGACAAGTTTATTTTGAAAGAGGTCAGGTAGCAGCTGATGGGTAGTGGGAATCTTTTGATATTCCAAAACAGGCAGTGTTTGAATGAATAATCTACAGATGTGAACGTCAGCAGAGTCTCCGTGAACTTTGGGTACTTGCTGTTTGGTGCCTAATTATAGTCCCTGTAGCAGTTCGTTGCTTACAGCATATTGGGACCCAGGGATCCCAGTCAGATTCAGAGTCCCTTTGTGCCAGGTGCTGCACAAATGCAAATGTCAGTTCTGGTGGATCCTACAGTCTAAGACCCTGCAAACTCTTAACCATGTGCTAAACTTCTTGTACAGCTGTAACTTCACTGGGTTCAGTCTGATCTTTGCAGATATGCAGTTCTGTTGTGTTCTAGTTCATCATCTATTTAACACCTATTGAACCCTCTGCGACTGCTTAAAAGCATAAAGTAAGTCATGCGCATAAATGTTTGAAGAATGTGGGGCTTAATAAAGACCAGCAGCAATATAGGCAGCGAAAAGCTTGAGGGAGAGGGAAGATAAAAGTAACCATAAAGGGAACTTGTGATTATATAGATGAGCTACATACATAATTTGTGAGCTTCATGGTTTGGGAATTCTGTTTATTTGCTTAATGTAAATGAGGAAGAAAATTTAAAGAATCCCTGCCACCTACTGAAGCCAGAGCTGTAGTGTAGTGGGCCTCACCCAGTGCATTTATAAGTCCTTCCTTGTTCAGCAAAACACTTGGCAACGTTTTGCAGTCTAAGAGGAGAATACCAAATATCATGTTTTCTCCAAGATCTGGGGACTGCTTGCCTGCAAAGTGCAAACCCAAATAAACATGCTATCCCCCAAAATACTCCTGCACAGTGAACATATGGAGAGAGGACCTCATGAGGTTTGGGGTGATGCTTATTTCAATATTTGTGAACCTTTTTCTGTATTACTTCACTAGTTCTAACCAAAAGCCACCTTTGGGAGTGTTCTGTATTCAGTCTAATTTAGACATACCCAATTTAGATGCAAGTTCTCACTATGCATCACTTTCAGAACAAGTTTCTTTGTAAGATATTGACAGAAAATGTTTATAGTCCTATTATACTTGAGTAAAAATATGGACTGAGTAATGGATGTAATATCTTTTCCTTCAGTTTACTGGAGTTTATATCTCTGTTGTGTAAAGTTGTGTCTGAATTATTTAAACAAATTCACTTTGTCCTGGCTCATGCTTTTTGTTCTTCATGAACAGCTTAACAAGCTGAGGTTTGGGTAATTTGCAGAGTGTGTCTGTTTTGAAGTGACAATATTTCCAGGGAACCAGGATTCCTAAAACCGATTATGTTAATCAGAAATGTGTTGTAACTCCTCTGCTTTGGGAACACTGAGATAACAGATCACCTTTAACTTACTGACACACTTTGAGTTTTGACTACTAAATGGTTGCAACAGTCTACACATAGAGTATCAGCTATTTGTAGCACTTGGCAAACACCATTAAAAGGTGAAACTGATTTTTTATCAGCTCTCTGGAGGTCTAAAAGTCTTATTCAACAAAGAGTTTCTATACTTACTGAAGTTAAGCATACACTGAAGATAAGCAAAAGCCTGAAAGCTTTGCTGAATTCATACTCAGTTAGGTAAGGTTATGCAGTTTTTGCTTAATCTAGGGCACGGCTAACAGCTGGGAAGTGATACTGAGTGTAACAACCAGGGCTCTGGGGAGGGTGTGGATACTAGTTTTGACCCACTTAAATTGACTACTATACAAGTTTTGTGTCACTTACAACATGTTAGGAAGATACAGAGAATCTACAAACAAGCCCAAGTTACCTTTTTGGTTTAATGACACCCCACTTTCTTGTAGCTCTCCAGAGCCCTTCAGCTTTTTACCTTGCCTAGTGGCTTTGTTTTCATCCTAGCATGCCAAGTTAGCTGATTTTACTGAATATCAATATGTGAAAGGAACAAGCCTCCCCTTTACTTAACATGGGTCTTGTTTGCTCTTCCTGGCATTGAATCTTTATTACGTCTGCCGGGAGGGTTAGCATTTAATCTGTGTGTTATTGCAATGTTTCTCCATCAAGATAGAGGCATGCCCCAGCAGGACAAGGTGCTGTGAAAGTTCAGGTTGCTGCTGTTGCTTCCAGCAAAGGAAATTATTTTTCAGCCACCCATGTTGAATTGCCAGTGGCCAACACAGAAACCTTTTGTAGACCAAAAGCTACCAGACCTCTGAAATTTACATCTAAGATGCAGCTCATGGACCAGCAAGTCAAAGGCTGAATCTTGAATTTTCCACTGAAGGCTTGATCTTGTTAAGATTGACTTGCCTAAGAAATCTTCCTTTGTGATATGAAACCTATTGATCTGAACATGAGCCCAATCCTTTTCCTACTGAAATTCCCCCTGAATAGAGTTAGGAGAAGCCAAAATTTGTGGATTACACCAGTGAAAGAATATCCTATGAGCAGGCATTAAGGGCTTTGGTAAGAAGAGAACAGAACAGAGTGCGTGATTAGAAATCACGCGATCATGCTCTCAAACCAAATGCAGGGTCCTTACAAGCTTTCCTCTGAAATAAGTGGGACAGAAGCTTTCAAGACTAAGTCAATGCTGTTTTGCTACACACCTTTGCCATAACTGTGGGAGATAGTTCTCCCAGCATACTTGCCTGTGGACAAACCACGCACAAGGTATTTATGACCTTCACATACAGACCTTATTCTTTCCAACAAAAGCAAATGAAGCTCCAAGCTCATGAAGAAAGACACTTAGATTATGACAACCTGCTGACACACATGATAAAAGTGTTTTTATAAACTCAAAATAGCCAGAATACCCTTATAAAATATTCCTGCTCACACAACATGCTGTTTTCTCATTATGTGTGTTGACATTTTTCAGACTGACCTCAGCCAGATATTTTGTTCCGGAGTCCCCATTTAGTGGAACATTTAAACAATAACACTTTGAAGCATGCTCAGTCTCTCTTTTGAAGTCCATTCAGGCTCTGCCCTGGGGTCAGCAGGCGCATTCCAGCAATGATGCACAGACCATCTGCTGTACAAGTTTAAATCCCACTGGTCCTATACCTAGAGGTACTAACATGTTGCATAACTCGCACTGAAAAACAGCCTGTCAGTTCAGATGGGGTTTGGATTTATTCCTATAGTTCTCTTATCCTCCCACTGGAGGGCCTGTGTACAGTAACCTTTGAGTGTGGTTTTTGGGGACTACAAATTAGTGAGATAAATAATAAGAAATTACTTTAAGTTCTTGCATTCAAACTCTTTTTTTCCTTTTCCCATTTGCACCCCAGTTCTGTGATTCCCAGAGTTCACTGTCTGACACCTCATTTACGTGCCTTCCTATTCCAGACTTTTCACTTTGGTGAGCTCTGACTACGTTACCCTAAATAGTGATCCATGGCCTAGTGTCAATTGCTGAAAAGGGAAAACCAGGATGGTGCAATATGAAGGGTGAGTTTTCCAAGAAAGTGTCAATGATTCAGATGACCAGCAACCATGTACTTCAGTAGGAATCTCTCATCAAAAAATGACAAAAATCTCTGCCAAAATATGTCTTTGTCTATATATTTTATCCATTGTGCTTTAATGTTAACTAGTCATTATTAAACTTAACAATGCATTGGCTAAGGTCAATGTATTTCAGACCCAAGCACTGTTGGTCTCATTGATGCTGTGTAAACACAGAGGAAGGAGTGGTCCCTGCCCTTGTGAGTTTAAAATCTAAACTTGGACAATACACTTCAAACATATGGTATATCCTGCAGGCTGCATTACCAAACTTCAATCAGCATTAGCCTTAACAATTAATTTATGTTGCACATATGTTCTGAATTTGGGGGCATTATCCCTGTGGGCCCCTTGACAGAAATGTGAGTGTATGGACATGCTGACCTTTTAATTATGCAGAAGGACATGGCAACAAACAGGAGGAGGTCAGTTGAGACCTGTGGGATAGAGCATGGCACGAGGGTGAACATGGCAGAGAAACATAAATAGGGTACAAAAGTGGGAGATTTGGAAGTCTTGTGGCATAAGTGAAGGAGAGCAGCCATATCACAGCAAGCTTTTCAGAGCAGCTCTAGCACTAGTTGAGCACCAAAATAAGTGGGCACATTTCCATTTTTGAGTATCTGTCACTTATTTAGATGCCTCCTTGGAAACTAAGTTCTCCGGAAAATCTGTCCTCAACAGTGGGTGCTGAGCACTATACAATCTGGCCTGTTCATTTCTCAGTATGTGGTTCATCTGCTCTAAGGAACAAGTCCTTCTGGAAATAGGAAAAAAAAAAGGAAGGCAGAAAGAAGTGCTGGATACAGAAAAGCATGCAAGCTGCCTTGTGGGCTAAGAACAAGAAAGGCAGAACAAGCAAAATTTCATAAATCATGTGAAGTCAAATGTTGAGCCACCAGGATCCCTTATAAATGTTGCACTAGTCCAGAAAAGATGGTGGACATGGGTTAAACAACTGAGAAGAAGTCAAAAGGTCTACCCCACAACTGTGAACATTAGTTAATATCAAAACAGGGCCTCAGAAGGAAGAAGCAGCCCATGGGGTTGAGGGAACATCATCTGAGGCTTTCTGCATCCACCGAATAGAGTAGAAAACTGCATAACAGAGCATGAAGGGACCCAAAGCTGAAGAGCATAACATAGGACATAGTCCCATGTACACAGAAATCCAGCCCCTGGCTGAGGAGGGATATAAATCCCTCATTTGCTGGCCATGGCTCATGATGGAGTGTGACCTAGCACTAGTTGTAGCCAGTCGACCTTTTAGTTAGACCTCCTCAGACCTTGCTGTCCCCTCTGAACCCTCTCAATCAAAGCAGTCACCTTTTGCATAATGCACCTCTCTTTGCGTCACCTCCGAACTTGTCCTTGCATCTCCCTGGTGGTATCCTGTAAGAGGATTGGGTAGGCCAGGAGGGAGCCACTGCATTGTTTAAGCACAAAAGGCCATGTTGATTGGTAGGCAGGCATTTTAGAATCAGTCATGGAAAAAAAGAGAGTGGATTTGCTATTAAATCGGATATTCCTGGAGGTTTTCCTCAGCACAACTCCTCCTTTAAAGCTAACAGAAGCAATTGAGAAAACTGCTCAGTAATTCCTGAATTTCAGTCCCAGCTCTGACATGAACTCTGAAGCCAATATAATCCTCTTGTTCCTTACAATAAGGCCTCAATCCTCCCTTGCCATGAATTACCCTAATGCCATTCACCTAATTTAGTGTTACCCCATTTGAATTTGGTTCAGAAATTAGGGCACCATGGGACAGGATTGTGCAGATATATCCAAGAAAATCTGGTCCCCAGAGAAGTTTATGCTCCAAAACAGAAACATGTGTGCTTGTGAGCTGTTCTCATGACATTTTAGGCCCATGGAGCCTAACAGGACATGTTCCTGTGAGATGCAGGCTTACAAGTGATGGATATCTCTTGGTGTAATTAACCGTCTTCAGTTGCTGCTGCCAGCAAGGTGAGGGAGCCTTGCAATGGCCACTGCACAGTGTAGATTTACTCTGTGGAGGAGCTGCCAGAGACTTGCTTGGTGCAGGATCCAGTTTAAAGGGACCAGGTCAGGAGCTGCTAATGACTCAAAATTTAAAGGTTCTTAGGTCACATTCATTGCCATTTTCTAGTTACATTTGCCCTCTTTTGGTAAACAGCAAATATTTTCTTGGAATCAGCCTGATTTTTTTATGCCAGTGGCAAAATAAACCCCAGCTCATCATGGATATGTCCTTTCCAAAGAATTACCACAAAAATGTCTGAAACCCTATAAAGGCTGTTAATGACTTTAAATCTCCATAGGGCTTTTTCCGCCCCTTCCTCTTCACTCTTTTCTCCTTGCTCTGACGAGCTGGTGAGTTGGGAATGGTTTTAAATACCACAATAGTCATGGCAGGACATCAAGAAAGAAAAAGAAACACAGTTTTGAAATACTTTGTGTAAGGCTCCAAGCACTTGAGTTGGTGCTTAACTGACTGGCGTGTACCACACAGCAGTCAGATGATCTCTGCAGCTTTGGGAAATAGGAGAAACTCTGGAGAAGGGTGGGGGGGAAATGGTCTCTCCCACATTGGTCTTTATTGTCTTATGGATTTTATCACAGTATTGTTCTTTATTTCCTGCTATTTATAGGCTCTCATGTTTTGTGCTGCTTTCATGTTTGTGTTATCAGCCTTCCCACGACATGCTTCACCCCAGCCCTTGCCTACAGCTGGATCCATAAAGGACAGGCACATGAGTTTGAATGGCACATCAGGGCTCATCTTCTGTACCCAGACAATGAATGCAAACTCCCCTTTTCTGAAGCCCTAAGCAACCCAAGACGGTGATTTAAGTGGTAGTGGTTGTTCTGCACACTCTTGCCTAAAGGGATTGAAGAGTTTGTCATTGGGCTTCAGGGTATCAAGCACTGACATCCTTTAAAACTCACAGTCAGTGATGCTAGGGCTGTTTGCTCTGAAGTCCATGTTTTACAATGAATTTAAACTATTAGACCATTAGTATATGGCTTGATGATAACCACTCCAAAAGCTTCACCTGAATTATTTTATAACTCATCTTTGTGGAAGGTGTAGAGAGAATGTGCTACAGAAGCTGTTCTTGTCCTAATTCTCTGTGATTTAGGGATATAACTCCACTGACCTGAACTGGCAAAAGTGGTTACTTATGGTTTGAAACAAATGATGAGATTCTAAAAGTCAGGTCCCTGCCCTAGTAAACTTGCTGCCAAAAAGGTGTCTCAAATAGGCCATGGGGTTAGAAATAAAAATGGGAGAAGTGCAAAATAATGCCGAAATCACTGAAATCAGTGACTTAATCCTATCAATGTCCTTCTCCGTCACTCCAGAGCAGTCTCCAGTTAGCCAAAACACCAATTCCAGGCACAAAGCAGAAACAAGGCTGCTGGTTAGGTGGTTGAAACTGTGGGATTTGCCCCCTACAAGAGTCCCTTTCTTGCACTTAGGGAGTGACACCAAGGCTGCCACATTATTCAACTACTTGCATCACTTCTAGTGTACCGAGCAGCCTGCCCAAAAAGAGACCACACAGCTCAGTGGCAGTAATAACAGGGAAAAAGCCTTCACCTAAACTGAGAGGAACAGCAACCCTTTCATAACATATATCCAGCAACACCTGCTATGGGCTGCTGTAGAGAAAATTAAACACTTGCTTAAAGTAGAGCCAGGCTAAGGCAGCTTTTGCTAATGGGATTTTTGGGCAAGTTACTTCTGTTTTACCCATTTGTGCAAAAGAGCCACAGAACATAGTTCTTCAGTGCTGTGGAGCAGCATAAAGGTGCCTGATTGTTAAAGAGAGTAATTCTGTTTTGCCTCAAATTGTGTGTATTCTGGGAGCATCCCTCAAAAAAAAAAAAAAAGAAGAAAAATTTCTCTGCAATCAGAATAACACGCAAGTTTTATTCAGACAGTTTGACACAGGGTTCTGTAGTTATCCTCACTCCCTGTAACACCCAGCCTGAAAGAGGAGACATGATGGAAATTGGAAGCATCTATAATGCACCAGACTAAGCAAAGATAAAGTGTGGTGCAAAGAGAACTAAGTGGTGGCAAAGAGCATGCTCATGTTGGTGAATCCCAGGATTCTTTCTAAGGTGCTGCTAAGAAGCAAAGTTATGTCAAGCCATGAACATTGCTAAAGCACATGCTTTGTCTCTCAGGCACCAATGAGTCCCAAAAGCTGCCATCTAAAATTTTTAGTGTCCATTACAGAGAAATCATCCATTGCAAACAATGTGGGAAAAGCTATATAGAAATTCTTTTTCAGGGTGGGAGATAAAAATTGCTAGTAGGAACTCCACAACACTAGAAATGAAAGACTGGACCAATTCTTATTCCATCTGAGAAACAATTAAAAGCGTGAAACCAAAGTTTTCCAGCAGAGACTGCTGAAGAGGCTTAAAAGATAGTGGGTCTGGAGCAATTGCTGGAAAACATAGCCCCAGCCCTCCCAAAAAGTGCTGAGTGCCCTGGTGTCTGTGAAGATCAGCATGGATAGGAGGTGTCACCTCTCCGAAGCCCAGCAGTTACATTCTCCTTCTGTCCTTTGTTTCAGCTGATGAAAACCCAACTGTTTTCAGTTCAGTGTCTGGTATGAGCCAACTCCTGTTTATCTCCTGAGCCACACTTTTCAGCGTGTCACCGAGTGCCCTCTTGGCCACCATCTAAGGCATACTGACAGGTTGCAGTAGTTTTCCAGTCAGACTCTGAAATGGTTATTCACACTTTCATCATGGCAAGATTAGATTATTGTAATTCTTTATTGGCCGCCTTCCCAATGGGGGCTCTGCACAAACTCCAGATGGTGTGAAATGTGGCCGGCAGGATTTGAGTTAAGAAGGGACAGTATCATCCATTCTGTTAAAACCCCTACCTTGGCAACTGGTTAGACAGAAACTGATTTTCAACCTGTCCTTTTTTCCTCTGTGCCCAGCTGAGGTCAGGTCTCTGTCAGCAACATTATGATTCCTTATGGTCTAGAGTACGTTACGTGGGCTCGCGCTACCTGGTAAATAATTCTCCTAGGACTGATTTCAAGGAGATGAGAATAGTATAAACCTGATTTCCACCTATTCATTCTGCTCTAAAGCCTGTGCAAAAGCTGGGTGGAATACTGCAATTACACCCTTTACAAACATTAGACAGTGAAAGGGAGTGATGGGCTCCCCTGCTCTTACTGCACCAAAATTGCAGCCCAAAGACCCCTCTCTGCAGGAATAACATAGCAACTCAGCTCTCCTGTGGCACAGCTGGGGAGAAGTGGCAATGTCAGCTTTATTCCACAGAGGCAGCCACCTAAATGCATCACATCCCCAAAGCTCTGAATTTCAAGTGGTTAATCTCATCCCTCCTAACTCCACTGTGAGCTGCCAAGGGGACACCTGGACAGCAGCCTGGCTCCCTGCTCCTACTCTAGGATGGCAGGACCTCATGGAAAACATGGACTGCTGGGACGTGTTCCTATGTGCCATCTTTCACTTTATGTAAACAGTGTCTACACAAACAATTGATAGGATAATAACTGGCTTCATACAGACCAGCACAAATAAAACCTTCCGGTGTTTTGGGCTTTTGTCTTCTCAGAACTTTCCTTTTCTGGAAGAGCATGATACGAAAGGTATATTCCTTCATATTGCATTTGTTTTCATATTGGGCCCAAGAATTAAAACCTTCCCCAATTTAGCTGACAGTGGCTAAAGTCCTACAGGCCTTTCGTGCAAGAGAAAAGTCTTGGATGGGCTGTAATTAGAATCTAGTAAAGAATGATCATTTGGCTTCCTTTTATTAGCTGCTATTGACACAGCAGTATGTGATTTGTTGCATAAGAGGGAGAAAGGCTGGGGACAGCTTTTGCTGTGCAGTGGAATGGCATGGCAAACACAGCGTGCTCCGAGCTGTTTACCTTCCCCGTCACTTTTGCAGGGAACCTGTGACCTGCCACTCATGGACTTGGATATAAAAGCTGTTTTGGTTGGTTGTTTTTTCTGTTAGTGCAAGACAGCTGACACAGACTGTTTGCTTTGGGAAAACAACCAATCCCTTTTGTTTAGCATGAAGGGTGTGAAAAAACCTGTATATAAAGAATTGCCCTGACTCTGCAAACATCTACCGCATAAGGAAGAGCGAGTGACAGTCAGCTCTGGGGCACACTGACTGTCATTTCAGACCTAGAGTGCCACTGTCATTTTAAAAGTTCGGAGGCATCAGGAAGCTGTTGAAGACACAAAATATTTCCCCCCAGGGATAAAAATACATTTTTAAGAAAAATACCCAGCAGTGTGAGAGAACAGGCAAAGTCAGGATGGTTTACCTGAAATCATGAGAAGTTGGAGCTGAGTTAAAATGAAATAGAAGTTGGTCTCTGCACTTTGAACTTAGCTGATCTGCACTTGCCATAGGACTTGGAAGTATACACTGACTTTTTGTACCACTTTTATAAGCCATGTCCTGCTGGACCAGGTGCCTGGCCATTTTAACACAACAGAGATAGTGGGAATAGCTTTGGGATTACTGCAGTCTGTACCACCCTGAGAGCAGCTTCGAGGGCAAGAGTAACCACAATCTAAACCCAGCAGTTTGATACAGCCCCTCCTCAATGCTGCCTTGAGCATGATGCTGCCTGTGAGAGATGATGATGGACACCTGCCAGTTGCAGATACCCATTAATTCTATTTCCAGGTTTCTCCAAACCAGGAAACCACTCAGCTGCTGAGTGAAGGTGCCAGCCTACGTCCCACCAGTGCTGAGGGTACAGCCTTAGCTTTAATACAGAATGAAAATGCTACTAATTTTACAAAAGATCTTTTAATTTCCCAACAATTCATTTTAAAGACAAATTTTATCAGTATTTGTTCAGCTGAAACACTTAATCAGTGGCTGGGCTTGAGGTGTCTGAATAGAGGCATCTAGAGCTATTTTAAAAGTTTGTGGCCCCTTAAGGCATCTGCACAGGTGAAATGCAGGACTTACAGGAGACCCACATCCTCTCTAAGGGACAGACAGAGCTCATGTGGGACACACAGAGTCACTGTAGTGTATCATAGTATCCTATATAGTGCCAGATGCCTATGGGGAGGCAACTCAGCTGCCTCCTCTGTGAATCAACCTGATGTTTGCTCCCAGCTTCTTGGTCTGCTGAGAACTGAGCCATGAGTGCATTCTGTGAATTTCAGAAAACTGTCCAAAAGGAGTTCTGGGAATGGCAATGTCTGTTTATTTGATGTAGAAAATAAAAGCTTACCTGTATCCCTGCACATGGGCCTTATTTTAGTGGGAAGTCACTAGAAAGGTGTCCATCACACCAGCTACCATGCCCTTGAGCAGCTGAGCAGAGCCACAATCTACTCAAGTTTTCGTGCACTCAAACATCAATCCATTCAGCACATGCACATGACAGTGATAACCATCTGATGGGCCATGTGATAGACTGGAAAATCAGGCAGCAAACCTCACCCTGCTGTGTGTCACATAGCCCACCAGCCCAAACACATGCCATTTCAAGCCAAGTTCTTTACCAGATGAAAGGAAGGCTCTCTTGATCAGATAAATAGCATAGTAAGTGCTGCAGCCCTCAGCTGTGAACATGAATGCTCAATATGCCAGGTGGCTTAAACTGCAAGCATGTAATCTCCTGTTGCTCTGTAGCTTTCAGGAATCCTTCCACATTTTTAATTCTCCTGATAAATTTGGAGAGAGTTGTTCCCAAAGAACACATTTTCCAGCAATTCGTAACATAAAATACCACACATTATTAACTCTATGTACCCCACTGCAGCCAAGAGAGAAAGAGCTCAGATATCCCCATGGAGCCACTCTTGAATAGCTGGGGGAAGCACTTAAGAGGAGATATGTTGTATTCTCTACAGATCATCACTCTGGTCATAAGTGTGAATGACTACCCAAACCTGAGGTTATTTGCAATCCAGCTGAAGAGGGAGTAGAAAAAGAAACAGATTGTAGCATTCATACAGAGCTTTTAAGTAGAGAGAAGAACATGGCTCTCTGCATAGAAAACCCATATCTTCACATGGTGCAGATAGAAACAGCTCCATTATGGAATTACATTAGTCTGTGTGCCAATGGGGATTTGGTCCAGGTATGCACACAAGGATGTCTATCTTTACCATGGAAACACAACATCTAGGTGAGGGACCACATGAGCAGCTTAACAGCAACTGTGTTAATACTTGACAGGGCGGGAAAGAAAAATGAAAACAATTGTTCTAATTGAAACTACAGGGGGTGTGTAAGTAGGGCACAACGCACAGCAATTACCTGAGTTGGAGTAGAGCCACAACACCAGCACTACCGCTCCTGCTCTATGGGACTGCAAAGGAGCCTAAGTAAACAGGATTTTGATTTTCCATCTTTGGCTAAAATGGTTGTTTACACAGAAACAGAGAACTGTGTAAAAAGACATAGTGCTTGCTCAAGTCTGAGGATTGAAGCAAGGCCATAAGCTGAGGAGATGAATTTCTACCCACACTTCCACCAAACAACAAAGAGATGTGGTGCTCCCTGGGCTTCCTGCCTGGATAGTGGATGGGCACAGTTTTGACCAGCTATGGGAAGAAAACATCAGGACACTGCAAATGAAATCAAGGCTCTGTTTCCAAGAATGTTAGTATGAACCTTCTGGGTTTCCTCAGGCTGGAGGTGCTACCAGCTCACAGTTCCCTCTCCCTGCAGTCCACCTGTCACATGCTGATATATATTCCTTCCTCACAGGCATCACCAGCAGCCCCCAGGCCCTGCTCTTCAATCTCTACCACATCCTCTCCATATTGCCTGCAGAGAGGCAGAAAGCTGTCCAGAGACCAGCTCCCAGAAATCCCACACTGCAGTGAATTCCCAGGCAGGAGGTACATGAGAAACATGAAATCAATGGCTAATAGCAAAATGAGGTTTCACTGGTAGCATGGAGGTGGCGGCGGGGATAATCTGGCCTGGTGCGATTTTGGAGTCATTTGGAAGTAGCAGTTGACAAGCAGCAATAGTGTCTGCAGGAAGGACTAGATGAAGCCCTCAAGGAACAAAGCTCCTTTTCTGAGGACAAGGCCAACAGGCAATGGCTTACCCAGTGATGCCCATTCGTGGTCCAACAAGCATGTCTTAGTCATACAACAGAGGAACAACTTCAAGCACTTGCCCCGTTATCAGTCACTGCTTCGTGACTGTGCCAGCTCTGCCATCGAGTGGTGGCTGCAGCTGAGCCAGCAGTGTAGAGTGACAGGTCCTGCATGCCACAAACACACAGGTCTGAACCTGTGACCCACAGGTTCTGTAGACCATCACAAACGCCCTGAGACATACAGCTCCCCACAGCCTTGCAGGTTGTTTTTAGTTAGACAAATTCAAATGGCTGCCACAAAAGCTTAATCTCTTTCCAGCCACACTCACGCTGAGTGTCAATAGGAAAAAGTCCCATGAATACGCTTGATAATTACAGAGCCATGGCTGTAGCAAAGAACAAAGTATAATGCAGGCTTGAATACTCAGGAAATTGACTGCTGATATGTTTCCATTCATTGTTTTGTTCTCTGTTCTCAGTGTTATATTAAAATCTCCTACTAAGAATGAGATTTCTTGTTTAATGGAACTTGTCAGTTAGAGGAAATCTGCTTGAGCTGTTTGATCTATTCTTTAAAATAATATTAATTGCAAATTTAGCACACGACCCTTACTTAGCACAGCAGTCAAAAAATAAAGCTGACATTTTTCAAAATTTGTTACCCACAAAAAATCATAGGCCATCACTTTATCACTTTAACATGTTCACTGTCCCTTTGCCCTGACTATTCAGTTCTGGCTATTCATTAGATATGTTGATCGATTGTACCAGTCATCTGACATTGTTTTCCTGACTCTATTAGAGAAAAGTGATAGTAGTGAATAGCAAACAGTAAACACAGAGAGAATCTCTGGTCACGAGAAAATTCATGAAACCATGCAGTTTGTGAGCATTTTTATAAAATCCTGACAACCATATCAACTTATTCAAGTGTAACCTTATGTCTATAGGAAATCATGCTCAGTGCTTCTGCCTGCCTCTCCATTAATGGAACTGGCTGTCTATTTTTGACTCCATGTGACTTGTAATTAAAAACTGAATTTGCATGTTTGCTATTCATCCTGATTCACAGCATGTGCACTCACAATAACAAACCTTAACTTCAGGCTCAGAAGCTGACGTACAGCAGAATCTGGATTTTAAAATTCCTACAGTTCAATGGTATTTAAATCTGAAGGTTTCACTGGGTTCCTTGCAGACATAAAAGAACAATTTAGAAGAATCAGATGCAGTGGCCAGTTTAGACTCTGTGTAAGTTTGTAGGATTATTTCAAATTGTCCGTTCTAAATCCTCAATGAAAATCTGCAAAAATGAGTTGCATTGCGTGGCTCACAGAAACTGTATTTCTTTTGTGAATGTCTTCCTGTTTCCAATTATATCAGAATGATGGAAGAAAGCGGAAATAGATGATTTCAGGGCTCACATAATTAGATGTAACACATTCTATCATCATCAGTATTCCATGCTTTTCTTTAGGCAATCTCAAAACACTTTCAGAAACCACTGCTCATGTCAGCATTATCACAAGTGCTGTCACTTTTAGGAATCTGACTTTACAGACAGACAAGTGGTGGCATGAGCCCCCTCCCTGAGAGGCAACAGCATCAGCTCTGCAGCAGATTCCCCTTCCCTTCCATCCTAACATCTCTGGCAGGCACTGGGAAACACCTCCCTTCGCTGGTGGCAGCAGGTTTGGTTATATCTGTGCTCATTCAAGGAATTTGCTTCACCTTGGCGTTGGTTAAGAACACTGCCTGTGGTGTGGACTGGGGCGTGGTGCTGTAGACTTCTGTCAGTGCTGCAGCTCTGTTTGCTGACACAGAATTGCTACTGCGGATTAGGGGCAGCGAGACGTCCCTGCAGAGGTGGTACCCTAATGATGGACGTGCCTGAGCCACGACTGCTCGTGCCGTCGCGGTAGCCTGAGCTCCCTGTCTACGCGTGTTTCAGTATATGTACTATCCTGCTCTGCTCCATCTTCCCTGCTCCTGACTAATTCAGGCAGCTCAAGTCACAGGGAATTCCTCTTAAAAAAAACCTGTCCTCCCCCGCCCTTATCCTTTCTTAAAGCAAGGGCAGAATTGTTCAAAACAACCCAAGGGAAGAAATCCAAAATAGGAGGTGACCTCCTTCCAACCCTCAGTGCTCGGGGCCGAGGTGTGGCCCCCTCAGGCTCCCTGGGTCATTCCAGCACCTTTGCCTCATTCCCTCCAGGAGCGACGCCCTCCCGCCCCGCCGCCTCCCACGCGGCTCGTGTTTTCCGCGGCCCATGAAGAGTTCTCTGTTCCTGCATGAGTCACGGCTGCAGCCTGCGGGCAGTGACATCAGCCCCTCCGCAGCCCTCACCGGGGCCGGCTGTCCTTGGCATTCGCATGGAGCAAGGCTTTGCGCCGGGGAGAACGGCGGGGAACGTTCTTGGGGAGGGCGAGGAGCTGAGAGCTCAGCACAGGCGGTGGCTGCATCAAGCGATCTGTTGTGGGGGATGCCACCCCGTGAGCCGCAGGAGGAGCAGCTGTAGCAGCCTTGTTTTTCACACTTGCCAGCAGGCAAACCCTCTCCTGGCAACCCCGGCGAGGTGCTAAAGCCCTGCCGGCTGTCACTACCTGTGCGAACCACCTCGGGACACGGCACATGCTGCAAACACCTTTTTTCTTTGATGGCGTTGGCACTTCATCTGAGACCGGGACAGAGAGGGTGCGGCCGTTTTTCAAAACTGCTTTGAGACTACAATAAGAACTCTTTATGGGCTTAAAATTACCATTTTGCAATACTGGCAAACCATTCCCTCTTCCAGGAAAACTGTACCGCAGGAAAGTTATCCCTCTGGTGTTTTCAGCTGCACCAGCAAGCAGTGCAAGTCCTGTAGCTCTGACCAGAGGGTACTACATCAAGAGATTGAATGACTTCATGACCTTGATGGATGCACAGAGTCAGTTCAAGAGCTCTCAGCTGTGCAAACGAAATGCTGCCACCTCACTGATAAGAGGGGAGGGTGCCCATGCCAGGGCAGAGGAGGAGACATGTAAGGATGTAGCAGATAATGGTGACTTGGGGAGACCGTGCCAGCTCTGAGCTTGCCACTTCAGGGAGATAGGCACCCCACCTAATTCAAGCCACTGCCCTTCCCTCTCTGGCAGGAGCAGCCAGTCTGGTTGGCCAAGGCTTTGTGGTAAACAGAGTGTGGAGTATTTTTCTACTCATTTGCCGCTGGAAAATAGAACCATCCCAGAGTGGCTTGCTCACCTATCAACTTCAGACACATCAACAAAGCCCTCTCAATGTCTAGTGGGAAGGGGATGCCAGGTGAGCTCCCCCAATTGCTTTGAAATGTCAATAAGGCAGTTACACATAGAGAGGCACAAACCAAACTTCTCAGTTCCAGTGCAAGGAGAGTTCTGCATTTGCTCTGAGCTTATTACTTTGGTGCTGTTTGAGGGCTAGACTACAACTCCCACTTGCACTTCTGCTTTAGATTTGGCTAAACCTCCATGAAATGTCTTCTGCAGTTATGAGATTCCAGCACAAGAGATGGGAAACACCTGATGGCTGGTATTGCTTTCTAAGGCCTTTTTTTGTCCATGAGACTTCAGTACCCTGAACCTAAATTCTTCCCTCAGTTTGTCCTCCAATCCTGGCTACACATGCTGTAGGCAAATAACATCCCCCCCCTTTTTTTCCTTTTGGAGACACAGCAGCTGTTCTGTTTTGCTGCTGAATGAAGCAATGTTTTACTGGCTACGGTTTACTGATTTGCAGATTTTGGTGGCAACGCTGTCACAGAGTTCCCACCATCAGCCCCTGCCAGTGTCCCCCCCCCAGCACTCAACACTCGGATCTTTCAGCTGCGCTGGTGCAGTTGTTCCCTGCCTATGCTGATAGGGCACTGATGTAGTTGAAGAAAATTGCAAAAACAAAAACCAAACCAAAACACACACACAAAGGAAGAAAACAAAATCCTTCCTATTTTACAGGGCATTTAGTTCTTGGTCTTAACCCCTATCAGTTCCTGATGTGGCTTGCTGCAGAGTCACATGAAGGGTTATTTGGACACAGCTGGGAGGGGACTGAGCTGGAGTTAAGTGCTGGGAAAAAAAGTCCGAGATGGGAACATCTCAAGGTAAAATTACTACTAAAGATTCCTTGTCCTCAAACCATGGCCAAAGTTTCTTACCTTGGACCGCAACCACGAGATCACCATAGCTTTCCAGTAAACAGCCAATTCATTTCACAATTTACACATCACTACACATCTCCCACATACTGGAGAATTAGCTCTACAGACTCCTTTCGGGCCTTAAAAGGATCCTTAACTCTCAGTTTTCATTTTTAAATGAATATGTGCATTCAACTGAGCTGTAAACTATTAAAGCAAGACATCACTTCAGGGATAAACTAAATAATTTTAGAATAATTCACTTAGTTGTCCCATTCATAGACCTATGCCTTTGGAATGGGACATGCTTTGACATTCCAAATAAAACAAATAATTACAAAAATAAAACTAGCACTTTCCATCTTACTGAACAAAAGAGTAATACACAAAAATACAGCCTGTGCTACATTATCACCAGCTGTGCAGGGATGTGGGTTGGAAGCAGGAGGCTGCAAGAAAAGACAGATAGTATGGCTCCTATTTGCTACTTTACCCCGTGTTGCTATTTGCCTTTTGTTCAAGAAGTGCAGCAAATACATTAACACCCGCATGAAAAATGAGCTGAGGTAATTCCATCTATGAGCATGTGATCAATCCTGCTGCCACGAATGTTTTCCCTCTAGGTCCATATCTGAATCTCACACAGACTGACTCACACTGTGGCCATGAGCGTCACTACTACCCGGCAGCGCCAGGCTGTCATTTGTTTCCTTTTGGAACGGGATGTTCTATAATAGCTCCAACTCCCACTCAACAGTTGATGAAAATGCAGTTCTTTCACATACCTCCTTTGTTCCTGAGCAGTGGGGAGTTTCCAGTCTGTTTCTAGGGTGCTAACAGAAGAGCAGAGTGGCCTGAACTCAGAATGCCTCGACTGAAGCTCTTAACAGGTTGTATCTTTTAACAGGATGAAGATGTGATGGTGCTTGGTGCACTGTAGCATTTGCTCTTCAGGAAGACAAATGAGGCACAGTGCAGAATTGTTGCTTTCGGGGTTATTGCTTGAAGTACAGCTCCCCATCTCATTCACAAGGCTTCTTCTCCCGTAGATGGGGAGAGATTGCCCTGTACATGCAAGCTGAAGCTCTGGACCTGCTGATGGAGCTATCAGAGCAGAAGCAGCTCTGCTTCAGAGTGCCTTGCTGTGATGCTCCAATATGCAACTCTCACTTTTCAGGACTGGCTAGTTTGATCCTCTGCAACCAAAATGCTAATCTACATCTTTGTCTTAGTCTGGAACAGGTAAGTGCTTTAGAATTGCATCCCTGACTGTGCTTCAGTTCATATTGTGGCACAGTTTCAGAGCTCAGTCTGCAGGACTAAGCTCATACTAGTCTCAGGTAAAAATCCCCAAGTGTCAATAGTATAGAAACAGTCCTCAGCACCAACTCATTTGTTCTCCTGGCTTGGTGTCCCTATCACTCCAAACTACCTTCTATCAATGCTTGCTACATGCCTTTCAGAGCCCCAAGTCCTGAAGCTGTTGGATCTCAGCAAACAATTGCAAAAGGAGGAACACAATGTGATTCTAGAGGTGCAACAGAAGGGAGGAAGCTCCAGTCCCTCAGGGTTCCCTGCCCGTGTAAAGACCATGTTTATCAGGATACACCCATAATACTGCCAAGTTTCCTGCTGGGAACATCCTGAGAGGCAGCTGATACAAAGGGACAGAACCAAGGTAGAGCGCCAAAGAATGAAAGGATGTAAATGATGACAGCATTTCTCCTTCTTAATTTTGGGATGCTGCTATGATTCAATGCAGGCTAAAATGGATTTGCCTCTACACTGGATACACAGCAAAATGGATGCATTGCTACGTGGAATCCAGAGTTCCCTGCTCCAAGTACTGCTCCTCTATTTATCGAAAAGCTTTAACCAAGTGGAGATTACTTCCTGAGGGTGCAGCCATTCCTAAAGAGGAGGTCAGCGCCAACTTCTAGTGTGGTCAAAAGAGTATTCCTAGCATTCTTCAGAAAGAAAAAGATCACATATTACCTGACACCAGGAATACAATGTGAAGCTTAAAGATGACCTGGAGACAATTTGGAAAAACAAAACTTGCACTTTTCAAATTGCACATAACATTTCTCTGAGAAACAGAAAAGTTCCTGAGGCTACTGCCTGCAAAAGGATGTCCTAAGAGTCTCTGAAGATATTTATTCTGACCTCCTGGACCTTGATTTGACATTCGTTCACTGGGGTTAAATAAATAAATAAGCATTAACAGACCCAAAGCTCCAGACCTTCCACTGTCCTGCACTGAGCCAAGACCTTAAGCAAAGAGGCTTAAGTCACATTTATATTTCCTTTGACCTAAAGACAGAGCACAGCTCAGTAAATCCTAGTTATGGAGCGAAAAGACCTTCATGGCTGCACAACATTGCATTCAGCTGCCTGAGAAATCTTTAGCAACCACTGTAAAGGCAGATCATCACATCCTGGTATTCCCTGCTCACTGCAGACAACTTCACATGCAGCGCTCAGTGGGGAGAACAGTCAAAGCCCCTGCCCTGACTTACTTGCACAACAGCCCTCAGGAATCCTCCTGGTGCTGCCTGGTCAGTAATGCTGCACTGCAGAAGTGCAGGGCTCAGGCTCTCAGAGCTGGCCCTCCAGCTTTGGCAGCCATCAGGACAAAAGACAATCTCTAAATATAAGCCATTATAATCTCGCAGACATCACCTATAACTTTACCTGGACTTACCTGGGTCGATGTGGAGGGTAGGGCAGCGTTTCTCTTGACATTCAAATCGAACGCGTGCACCAGAGAATACGAGGCTTCTCGTACACAGGGTATTGTTCTGGATTTCGTATTTCTTCAGGGTTGTCTTGGCAACGAAGAGGGTTTGCCGCTAGAGGTGTGTGAAACACTGGATAACAAAAAACATCACAATTCCCACTTGTTTCATTCCATCATCTTGTTAAACCACTCTTTTTCAACCTGCTGGAACGCTGTCAGTGCACTGGGTGTCAGGAGGGGCAGCACAAATCAGGATGGACTCTTCTGCCTCCCCCTTCCCCCCCAACACTGTGATTCTGAACATAACAAAAAGTGACATTTTTCATTGGGAAATGATGCCTATCCAGACACCCTTACAAGCTCTATTCCCTTTCTCCCTTTAACTACCTTCTTACGTATTAGTTCACTGGCAGACAATGGAACTAACAGTTCCAGGATGGATGGATGTTTTTGAGCAAAATTAGGTTTTGTTTTTGTTGTTTTCTGGTTTGGTTTCTTTCTTTCTTTTGTTTTTTTGTTTTTTTTTTGTTTGTTTATTGACATTTTTAGTGACTTTAGTGAAGTAAAAGAAGTGACTGTGGAGTAATTCCAATATAACCAAGTTTGCCATTTTGACTTGATTTAAAGGAGTCTTTCCCTTGTAAAGAGAAGCTATGCTGGATAGCCAATGCTACAACTGGTCAGCAAGTGAGTGGAAGTGCCCCACTTGCCCTTCAGACTCAGCTCCTTCCATGAACAACAGACCTTTATTTGTTGTGTGTGAGGTCCATTAATTGTTTTGGAGAGTTTTAAAATCATCTTTGGATGTAATTTTACATTGCTCATTCATGTGATTTGCCTTTACTTTTATTTACTAAAGGCATTAAAAAATTAACCCAAACAGCTGTTCAAATGCTTCTATTTTTTATGTAGCAGAAGGAAAAAAATTCTTAACAGCTGTGTCTGTAAAACACATGCAGGTGGCCTCCCTAAGGCAAAGTTTCTATGAAATCTGTAAGGTAAAGTTATTATCTGAGTTATTGTATTTCTTTTTTATTACTTCTCTCTCGTGAATTCTTAAAGAGGTATTGGCCACTTATTTCTTATTTTCATCCATGTTCTTCAGTGTTTGAGCTGTGTCACAGCTCAGCACAGGTGTTGCAGTGATTCTGCCATCAAGGGTGAAAATCACCCTTTTCAGCACAGTCCTCCTGAACCTATTCTGAGCTCTTGAATGGGATTTAGGATTGGGTAAGAAGCAACTTTACAGATATGGCCTTTCTATTGGGAGAAACTCAGGGTGTAGCACGAAACATTGCCCAAGGGACTCTGAAGGGCAGAGGGAATTTGTTGTCCGTGTTGTATAACCAAGTCACCTGAGGTGCACAGCTTATTTGCAGTTCCTTGGCAAGGTATCTGGATCATCCTCAAGGAGAGGCTAATGTCCCACACTTACACAGCATCCAAAAGAGCAGTTGTTTGGAACTCCAACATGGGAAGCATTGAGGATTTGCAGACTGCTAATCAAATTCTCAGCCGGGTGGTGCTGAAATCCATATAGCCAGGCTTATGGCAGGTTCACTGACAAGGGCTCATGAAGAACTTCCCTTACTGAGCTTTTGAACTCCTCAACCAGTCATCCATTCTGCATGGAGCAAATTTTAGCTTTAAAAACTCTGGTGCTCCTTCCATGCACTTGCTCTCACAGTCCACACCATGAGAGGCTTCCAAATGCCTGTTCTGAGCTCTGTGTTTCATGGCATCACACTCCGTCTGTGCTCCAGGCCATCACATCCTGGCCCTGTCCAGCCATCCAGGGCTCATCTGTTTAGTCCCTTCCATATAAACCCTCCTAAGAGTGTCATTCTCTAGCTATAAGGCAGCTGGCTGATTTATGGATCTGTTTTCCATAAATTGCTTATTGATATTTTCTTCCCTGACTTTGATCCTTGGATTATGAATTCTGCAGAATCAAGTTAAAGCACTGAAGTGTCTGAAAATTGCCAACCACATCACAGGTGTTACACCAAATTCTGTTTATAATGAGAACAGCAATGAAAATTGTAGTAATTAAATAATTTTTTGCTGTTATTATTCTTTCTTCTATTCCTACAATATTTGAAAAACATGGGCCCTCCAAAGAGTTCCTTGAAGAAATATTTTCAGGTGACTCAGAGTGCAAAGAAAAGAGAAAACAGTTTTGTATTGTTACAAACAAATATATAGCTAGTATTTTTACTTATTAGTAAATAATGATTTTATATTAAATTATTTTGCTGAAATTTCTAGTTTCTTGAAGTTGCTTTTCAACTTACAGCATAATGATTGTATATAGCTAAATACCTGCAATTTGTTTATGTACCAGTAAGGTTTTTTGTTGTTGTTGGGGCTATTTTTGTTTGTTTGTTTTTAACTAGCCTGAGAAAAATACGTGAAAATGTCTGTACATGAGAAGGACCACCTTCTGTGAGAAAGCTCAGCAGAGTCATCCCGAGTCTAAAAGAGAATTTCATTCTTCTCTAAGTGATTTCCTTTTGATATGTTTTATTCATATTTAGTAGCTGGATGCAATTCCCTCTATATGTACTAAGCCTGTGTTATTACAATTCCAGCAGGATATATGTTTATTTGCAGTCTAAAAAGGACTAAAGTCATCAATCAGGAAATATAACTGCACTTCATATTATGCATTTTTTATAGTGTTAGGATGAAATTTACTTGGGTCCAGAGAACAAAATGAGGGTGTTACAGCCCTTGGTTTCATATAAGTTATTTTCCTCTCAATGCCTATGCCCCGCGGACACAAATTTATTTCCCCAATACTGGATGAGAAATCTCCCATTCTCTCACTGCCTCCAGGTAATGATGTTGATATTTTTCCTCCTGCTTCCAGTTCTGTGTCCATTACAGTATAATACCAACAATCACAGAGCAAGGAAGTCTGCAATATGTAGGGAATATTTTTTTTACCTTTCAATCCTTTTATAATTAAAGAAATCCTACTCAGTAATTTGATGTCTGCAGTGAAATTATCATATTTCTGATTTTAACCTTCCAGCTGAAGTTCAGGGATAGTTGGCCCTTAGAAAGAAGGACTACTTTACAGACAGATTATGGGATGCAGAGTTGGAAGATCTCAGTTCTTCTTTGAAGTATGTCACACACTGAGCAATGAAAGATGACTTTAAATGGATTGTGTACTAATAAATGTAAATATGAAAGTGGAAAATCACAGAATATGAGATCTCAATGTAGTTAATAATACAACTGCAATTATCTTAAATAATACTAAAAGTATCAGTGAAAAACATTAGAAGACCTTTGTTAAGTGTCCAAACATGTTCTGATTGCTGTATTTGATAGTTTTGCAAGAACTTAAGACTCAAAGACTTGGAATCTACGTGAGATTAGGTAATATTTGCACACAAAATGCAGGAGAGAAGTTAAATGAACAAATGGCAAGTTTATCTCACCTAGAGGAGTTAAAACATCATTAAGCAAGTAAAAGTTTATTCAGTTAATTGGCTAAGGCCCAGCGAGGATTTCACAACATTATCAGCAGGGTGTTGAAATATTAAAAAAAACCCAAACAAAAACCCCAAACCAACAATGCAGCAACCAAATGCTCAGTTTCAGAGAAGCGTTCCCCTCTAAGAAACACTCTCTTCAGTATTTCTCAGATAAGGAACTGTTTATCAGCGTGTGTGTATGTTCTTCCTGGAATCAAGGTCCATGCAATTTATTTCACATACGGCAGCGTTCTCTCAGTGTTTTGTGATTTCTCCTTGCTCAAATAACAGGAAAAGCGAAAGTAATAAGCATGTACCATTACTAAGAAGTGTGACATAAATATTATTTATATTTACTTAGTCATTTGAGCTAAGATAGATATATAATCACAGTGTGATGAGTTAACCAGTAGGAACTTCTGGCACTCCTTGTGCACAGAGAAAAAAATAGCTCAGGAACATGGATGGATAGGAGTGTCAGAGCAGGAGCACAAGGAAAGGTAGGCTATGCAATTACTGATACAATAGAAAATTGTAAGGTTCTAAAATAAAATAAAATTGAGGTGTAACCTATATAAAGCCAATGAAAGATGTGCTCTGGATATCCAGTAACACTCTGGTGTAAATTTACTCATAATGTATCATCATTTGAAACAGAATGTTTCTGAATTTCTGCTCCTTGATGTATCTTTCCTTAGGAACAGTCTGGCCATCTAGGTAATATTTCACCCTACCTTCCAGCACACCAAGAAGTTTGCAAACAATTCAAATGTAAATACTTGCTGATGCCAAACACTTCAGTTGCCAAGAAGAAATGATGCATTTTGTCCCAGGATTACATTATAACCGAGATTAATTTTTGAATTGTCTCTGGCAACTCTAACAGAAACACCTCCTTATAAAACACCACATGTAACTCACAGGTTTTGCATGTTCAGGGAAACTTCTCTCAGCAGCTGATTTGCAGTGTTCATACAGAACAAGGTGTACTGTAAGCTTTTAATTTAACTGCCAGATACTACAGGGGTAACGTATTGGAAAATGGCACAAGGTTTTTGAAGACAGAGCTACTCAGTGATAAAGATCTTAAGGAAAACCAGAACTACTTAACGAAACAAATCAATGAGTATACCCCAAATTCTCTTAAGAGAAGAGAAACATCTCACCATTTTAATATAAGGTAAGTATCACTTAGCAAGAACTCAGGCCAAACTTCAGGCAGTGTTTCCCAGCAGGAGTTATATTAGCAGGTTGCATGCAGCTTCTGTATCCAGGTCTACTCTAGTTTCATAAAAGAAATCAACCGCCATAAAAAAGCAACTACTTTATTTATCTACCATTTCTGTATGTAGATTCATCAATGTTCAAAACCATTAACTATAAATTCAAAGATGAGTTCTGGGAACAAGACAGGCATCATCAAAACATAAACCTAAGAAAAAGTAGAAGGGAATAGAAGAAACAAAGAGATGACAAATGGTAGAGAGTGAGAAAATATTGGGAATATGTTAGATTATTATCAGATGGATCTTGCCTTGCATCCAACTTTAGTTACTTTTTATGGCTCTCATTCTCACTACATTCCATGTGCAAGGTTCACCCTAGGAAGCAAAGGAGCAGGAGTATCATGCACCATTTGAGTCTTGTTGACAAACAAAACCTTTGGATTAGAACTAAATTTCCCTGAACAATGTGGCAACCTCTCCTTCCAACAACCAAATGACTTTCTTCTGAATGCAGTTTACAAGGCTGACGTCATTAAGCGTGACTGAGCTGGCCAATCATGCCACGCAAACACCAACTCATCACTCCTAAGTGATGTCAAAAAAATAACCAAAAAATAACCACATCAAGAAAACCAAAAGTTTAAAATTTGGAACAGTGCAGGGACTAAAAATCTTCAGTTTCTACGCAAGCAATTTGTCACAAGAAAAAAATACCAAACTTCACAAGGAAATCCTTTACTTGAAAGTTACATGCTTGGTTAAATGATTACATTGCTGGTACTCACCTGGTCCTCTTCTTCTTTCTGCATTTCTATCTAGGAAATATTTCCAGAACTCACTGATTCAGTTACCTCTTTCAGAGTCTTGGCATTCAATGGTTCCAGCAACAAAGTCTTATTATTATAAATACTTCAGCTATAACATTTCTAAGGAAATTGAACTGATTATCATAATCGCCTCCTGACTCTCACCTGGGAATTTTAAATTCTCTAGTGTGGGAGAAGCTTCTGAGGACAAAACACTAATTTTGTTATTTCATTAAAAGCAAAGGAGGAAAATTAGGATAAAAATTTCAAAGCCTGAAAAGGGAATTCAGGAAACAGGAAGATGAGAAAAGATGAAAACCAGCACCACATCAATGACTCTGGAAAATTCCAGGTCAAAGTACATCACAAATTTTGTTTTGGTACAACAAGATGATAAACAGTACACTTGAATTTCATTGACTTTTTTTTTTAAGAATTTTTTTAACCTTTATCATTCATCCTTCTACTGAAAACAGCCTATTCCTGAGTTTACAGTCACGCATATTCTCCACATTCACATATAAAGTTACATTGACTTGCACAAGGTTACTTTGAGTACAGACATCACGCCTGAATGTTACCTTCTGACCTTCAAACTTGCCACATAACATTTAGTATTTAGATATAAGCTACCATCTAGAAGTGAGCAGTTTTGACATGATCAAGGTATTTCATCACCCTTCAGAAATACATGCAATGAATCAGCAGTAGCACAAGAAATTCTCTGTCACTATCTTGTACTCTGTTGCTATACAGAATGACACACTATCAGTGATACTATCCAGCCTCTGGAATGAACAAAACACAGACTAACTAATACAAAATATTAAAGCCAAAATAATTTTTCCTGTACCCCTCTAGAGAACTGTAACCAGCACTGCAGAAAAGTCTGAATGAAATCTTACTGAGTTCTGTGTGGAGCACAGTTGCAAGCCAAGAGTGACGTAAGATGTGCCTGGAGTTTGAACTGAGCCCTCTGCATTGTTCTGAGAGCTCACCATGAAAAGAAGAATAAATGTTAGCAATAAAAAGGCCAAGATAATGAACATCTAAGACCCTAGTCTAAAGATCTGCAAGGGATCACATACAGCAAACATCCTCACTGATGGATTCCCCAGAGGAAAAGAATTCTACATCACCCACAAAGCACATTTTTTACGAACTATTTTTTTTTGTCTGGATACAAAGAAGTGAAGCAGAGCGTTTAACATATAACTTGTAAAATTCAAAGTTTAAAGCCTAGGAAAACAGCCAAGATTAGAGCCATTCAACAAAATGATATCTCCCTTCACATATTGTTTTTTTATTTTGTAATTCATCAATAAGCCAACTCTTAAATATTAGCACTGTTGGATATTATGGTTTTAGGTGCACAAATAAATTAAAACAGCATGGGCTTGAATCATACCAATACCACAGGCAGCTCCTGTGGGTTTTGCCACCCAGTGTGTCAGTAAGGGATTAGGGTATTTGCTGTCAATTCATACTCTGGTGCCCTAAACTTTGAAGAATGCAGTGGGTCCTGGTAATTTTTGTTGGCTCAGATCCCTCGTACATGGGCCATGTGTGACCAAGAGTAGCTTCTCATGAAGAATACAGCAGAAATTTGAGCATGCTCTGCCAAAAGCCCCTGGGTAGCAGGGTTTGTTGGCACATCCCTACCTTCAAGCAAGCAGGCAGCGGGGATGCATCTTGGAGTTATTCAGCTCCAGGCAAAAATGGGAAAGGTCTCTTCTAAGATAGACTCTGAAAGCAAAATTACAGAGGGTACGACTAGTAAGTACAAAAGGAGAAGACAGAGCAACATGTACCAAAGAATATGCACAGACAGAATGGGAACATCGTTCTGTTACCAGCATAATTTACACATACAGGATACACACGTATAGGATTCTGTATCTCCTCCTGGCATTCAGCTCTGGATGGTGAAACAGCTGATGCTGTGGGCTGCAGTGGTCTGTCCTTTTTTCCAGCTGCTCAGATACCAGCTGAAGGACCTCTGTAACCACCACAATGCTCTGGCAACAAGGACGTGCAAGTCAAGTTTATGACTGCACAGGATGCCTGTGGTGACCTTTAGCTGCTGGAAATCCTACTACCCTCTCATCTAATCCTTGTCATCTTCTAGATCATGTCAGAAAATGGCATGGGAAAAAAACACAGCTACTGTGGTCATGGACTACCTCTTGGGGTCCACCATTTTGACTCTACATTCTGTAGCCTAATTGAGAATATTTAACAAAAGGAAAAGAAACCACGTATCCAAGAGAAAAAATCTGGTGTAACGCACATAGAACAGCTAAAGGAAAAGAAGTGTCAACAAACAAGCTCTGCAGTCAAGGAAAGGGTAAAATCTTGGCTCTGCTAAAGTCAGTGGGATGTTTGCCAGAAAGCTGTAGACAGCATGTTTTATCCAGGACTTTTAATTAGTTATTAAATGATTCAATGGCAAGTTGGCTGGTTCAAGGCACAAAAAAAATCATAGAATAGCTCCAGCATGCCTCTCCCTGCCCTGCCTACCCCTTGGGAGGTACAGAGCATACACAGCTTTTTTTATGGAAGACTTGGCAGGTATTTCATTGAACCTTAGTTGAAATTGGTAGTTTCCCAGGCCCTGCCTCCTTCCCAAGTTTGGGGATGAAGATAGGAAACACCTGCTAATGACACCAGAGACACAGCAAACAGCAAAAGTGACATGTCAGCAGAAAGCACACTGGAAGCCTGGCGTCTCCAATGCAGACACAGCCCATCTGATGGGGGATAGTGTATACGAAGAAATAGGATGCTGCATTTAATTAACTGACATACATTTGAATGGATTGGAATTATTCTGGAGTGACATACCCCAAAAAATAAGGCAGCTCACTGCCTTCAGGCTTAAGTCACTTCATTCAAAGCCCAACCACCCAAACGATCTATTCACACCACACTCTTCTCTTGTTCTGCCTCATTTTCCTGCTTTTCTCAGTCTCCTTCTGCTTTTCCCCTCTCCAAAGTACATCGGTTTCTATGGAAACGAAACACGTCATCGGAATGGACAGAACTTGGTGACATCCCCAAGCACAGACAGAAAATGCAATTTAAGTGAGCATTTTGCAATTTGCAGCATGAGCTGAGGAAGGCGACGGGCGATTATCCCGCGCACGTGTGTGTGCACGTGTGTGCGTGGGCGGACGCCGTGTGCGCACGCGCTCCCTCCTGCCACACGAGTTACACACATGCAGTGCCACCAGTTCCCCGGGACAGCACAAGGCTGGGCAGAACCCACTCCATCCTATTCTGTTTTAATATAGCTGAAAATTGCTTTGACAGATGAATAGCTTCTTTGTTTATAACTCGTTCTTAGCTGACTCCGCTGCATTATGTGGCTTTGTAAAGAGATTACTTTGTCAAGAACTGAACATACATGGTCTGAGCATGAACAATTCAATGTGATGAACTGCATTCATTTTATATGATGTGCAATCTGCAGTCCTGCTGCCTTTAGTGCATCTGCTTTTCTCTGTGGGTTTCATTTTCTGACATCAAGTGTTCTATAAATTTTCTTGGGGTCTTTGGGACGATCTTTACAGTTTCCTGGACAGATGCAGAGAATTTTCAGTATGTCAAATCTCAAAACACTGTCTTGCATTACATGTTATACTGAACCAAGTTTTTGGCTGCGTATAACAGGAGATCATCATTATCTAGTTAGCTAATTATCCACCTGCAAGTATCTTATTCCTGCCCTAAATTGCAACAGCTCTGTTAGTTTTTGGATTAGTATTTCAACACAGTGGAGTCCGAGCAAAAACGTAGACACTGAACCCCACTATGGGAAACAACATATGAAACATATACAGCTTCTTCCCTTGTCCCTTCATCCCCAGTCCTACAAGCCATGCTAAGCAGACAGATGTCCATCCAATGACTTCAGCTGCACTTAAGTCAGTCCCCTGTCTTTACAGAGCCTTATCTAAAATATTAAAGCAAAAACCAGCCACACAGCACTGCTGGCACTGTCAGGGTCTTGCACTGGCCACTGAATGAGCTTTGCAGGCTCTGAGACCATTGCCTTTGATGGTGTTTGAATTGACTGCACTGGTCATCTCTGATTATTGCTGCAGTTTTTACTTTTAGCCATGGCTTGCTCAGAAATTAGGTTATTGCAGTTTTACTTTGTGCCTGGAGGCACAACATGGACTCAGGGCATTTTTCTCTAGCTTCTTATGTCTTATTCTTCTCTCCCTCCCTTAACTTTTTAAATAAACTGCATTAATTCTGATGGGTAGAAGATATGGTCCAGTATAAAGATGACTAAGAACATGAATTATCCTAACAGCAAAATTCCTATCAGCTTTATAGTAGGCACTACATTGGTCTTTTGTGGGTTGGAAACTGAGCACTTTACTTAGAGACATCACTGGAACCCTTTCTTGTATGGGACACAGAGCTGGGCCTTGAAACCTCTTGCATTTCAACAGATTTTACTCAGCCCATGAACTGGCAGAACTCCAATTTACACTACGCCCTGCATTTTCCACTCAGTGATGTTTTACCACTTCTGAACATACCAACCTTCTCTATAAACAGAGGGGAAGTTTGTCAGACAGACAAATCCCTTCTTATCTCTTAGTCATAACCCTGATCCACTTCAGATGATTTAAAGAGCTTTGCACATATTAACCTTTAAAATAAAAAAAGACAAGAAAACGACTTCTTTGCAAATCACTGTTTGGAAACAGAAGCTGCAGAAAGATTCCTCACAACCTTATTTGCTCCCACTCATACTCCTGATGTGCACATATTTCACAAGAGCTGGCATGCCATGAACTAGTTTGTTGAATATATATACATGTATATATTTTGAACCCACCATCTCTGGGGAAGCTCTTTGCGCTAGAAACTGGTGTCTTGACTAATGAATTCCTTATCTTTCATGCCTTTGGCCAATGAAGGACTGCTGCCACTGACAAAAAAATTACCCCTGACCATGCAATATTCAGGTAAATGATGAAAGGCCACACAGGCAGTTTAGAAACAACAATTCTTGCTGTACTGGGAATTTTCAGATTTAGTAAGAAGTCATGAGGTCTTCAGTAAATTTCCACAGTTGGTTTCTGTTCTTCACCCCCCCTTGTGGCAAACCTGGCTAAGCCACCAAACATGCCTCAATCGGTCTGTAACCTGCTCAGCTGCAGGAGCCCTTGGAAAATCCCAGCCCAGCAGACACCAGCTGTACCAGGTTATGGCTGGTGCCAAGAAAGGCAACAGGGATTTGCACCGTCACTGGTTGTGTGTGTTGGTTGAGGAGATGTCACAAGAAAGGGGGAGGTTTGCTTGACCCTTAGAAAAGGGAGCAGCAGCTGCATTTTACCCTGTAATTCTTAGTGTCCTCTAATTTTTAACCCTATCCATTGTTCCACAAGAAGGTTGAAGTCAACTGGCTAAAATACACCTAGAGCTTTGTGGAAAAAGAAAGCATGAGAGAGAAGAAAGGAGAGTCATGGTTTGCAGAGGAGAAGTAAATAATTTCCAAGGACAGAGAGCCTTGGTACAGAGAGAAAATGAGAAGTAGAGAGGGGCAGAAAGGCACATCATCAACTCACAGCATGATCTTTCTGGAGTAAAGAATACATCTTTACATGTGCTAAGTGTGCTTCGCACTTCAAGGAGATTACAGGAGGTAATATCCCAGATAGTGGATTTCCATGTTTATATATATCTCTTCATTTCAGTGCTGCTGGCACCTAGAAATCTGAATTTAAGTTTCCAAAAACAACTAAAATCCTTGCCTCTGACTCTAGTCTTAGCTGTTCCCTGCCAGTGTATGAATATGACTGTCCTTCCATAAGGTCATAGTTAATAACAAGCTAAATATGTCCCACCTAGAGAAGCATCCATGGGTCATAGTGTCAGTCTGCAATCATATAAGAAAATATGAAAGCTTATTAAAGGCCACTTTTTCCAAAAAGGACCTTAAATTTTGGACCCTGACAACGAGTCAGTGCATAACTCCTTTGAGACTAAAGACGTGTAACACAAATTAGGTGCCTCAGTTTGGAGAAGCACAAATGTTTTGAGCTCAGTCTGAGTCAAAAAAGGATGAAAAAATGTCAGAGGAATGTTCTGCAATTTAAAGAGGCAAGTAACAATACAACAGAATCAGGCAAATCAAGCCATCAGCAAAATTATTAATATACTCCATTAGGTGTATGACCTTTCTGTATTTTCTCTATAGGACTGTGCCAGGGAATACATTATTCAGTGGACTCCAGGTTCTTGCCACTTCTGATTCCTCACTGGCTCACCAAGGCTCGGATGGTTGAATTGTATCAAGCTCCTCATAGACAAGAGAATACATTTACCCAGAGAGGAGATCTTGTGTCCTCTGGTTTCTGGAATTGTAACTAAAAACACAAGGGCTGATGCCCTTTTTCTGTAAGGTTTTCAGCCTTTTGTGCTTAAGAGAAAAGTGGGCACAGTGGAAGCAGAACCACAGGCCTGTTAGAGGTAAAGGTGCTGGGCATGAGCCTGTGATTAGGATTTGCAAGTCAGACCTGTATGGATGAAAGCATTTAAGATTGTATCTGCAGAGCGGAATGACTGAAGAAGGCCAAGGCTAGTGAAAATGAATCTTTACTGTCAGTGACCAAGTTTCCATAAGGCCTGGCAAGCTTCTTCTGGGTCTCCTCAAAATAGTTTCTAAAAAAAAACAATTTAGAAAATCCTAAACCAGAAGGAATCACTCTTTTCATTTCATGAGAAGGTATAGGAGTAGCTGCAAGAATTTCCTCATTCTCTTTTCTCAGAGACAGGCAGTAGAATTTTGCACAGCTGGCTCAGCCATGCACAAAGTGTTTCAAGTTCTCCCTCAGCAGGGCATAAATCCACCTGAAAAAGTAGTGATGGGGAAGGAATTGCCCAGCAGCTGCCCTAGCCTGAATGCTATGAGGCTCTTCCAGACCTGCTCTGTAAACAGGAATTGCCTTTGGACCCTTAAAAAACACACACTATATCATTCTGGAATGGCGTTAATCTCTCAGTCGTGGAGGTCAAAGCAAGATTTCTATTATAAGCACTGTGAAACACATCTCCTTCCCAGCCACTCAATTGCAGGGAACAAAATCCAGTCAGCCAAAACGGTCTGTGTGTAACAGGACACCAGAGCAGGCATTTGAGGCAACGAAGGCAAGGCATTTTGGAGCTGTGAGACCTCTGAGCTGGTGCTGAGCCCTCAGTGAGGCAATGCTGGCTCAGTGCCACAGTCAAGGAAGCAGAAGAGATAGTTTTCTCTGTGCTTCCTTGCAGAGGACAATGGTGTATTCACAGGCAACACCAGCTGGAGAGGCCACTGCCACACCTCCTGCCTAAGGTCCCACAGGGCCTTCCATGTGCTCCCCAGCATCAAGTGTGTTCTTTGCCTGCCCTTGCTATGCTTCCATCTTTGCTAGCACCTCTGCATAGTCCTGTTTCATTCATCTCAGTAGCACTTAGAACATCTGGAGCCCAGGAAAGATTGGACCTTGTGGTTACAAATGACAATGCCCCAAGCCTGGTGTCACATTGGCTGAGCAATGATTGACATGTGCCAGAACATAAACACTGATACCCAGGGGGAAGCTTACCAAGTAAACTGAAGGTTAGCTGAGGACTCTCCACTTCTCTTTCTTTAACACGTTTTCTTTGTATTTTCCTCAGGATCCACAGTGCACATTGGCTTTGCTGATAAACTTATCAGTAGCAGAGTGAAACATCCGTTTCATTTGTACTGTTTATGCAGAGGCTTTTTCTCCAGTTGGTAAGTCGGGATTGAGTGAACAGCATGACCCTGCATTTTCTTCCATCCCCCATGAATGCTGATCCTTGAAGTTTGTGCTACATGTCAGAAGGCAGGGAGAGACTCTGTGTCAAGTACCAGCCCTCCCCCACCCCAATGCTGAAGGTCCTCACCTCTGCACTGGAGGTGGTCTGTCCCTATACATCATTCCCAGCCCCAACCCAACTCCTAGAGATGAGGAAAGGCTGTGGCACAGTATGTGGACGCCGATTACATCTCCAAACAGGAGGAGCACACAATCGATGGGATCCGCCTGCTTTCCAGCCCCTTTGTGCTCAGAGGCAGAAATACAAATAAGTCTCAACGTCTTTTTCCTGCTTATATGAACTGAGATCCGTTTTTCAATAGCAGGCCCTGGCAGATAAGTATTCCCTATTCTCAGTATTTGTTTTTGGGAGGGAAAGCCTTTCACTGGCTCCCATGACACTCCCCTGCAGCACTTTGGAGGTGCAATGGATGACAGGTAGAGCTGTGATTCAGGGATGTTCCTACACCTGCTGGTAGCTGGTGTTGCCATGCCAACCTGTAGCCTGTGCACAGGAAGCCCAGGGCACTGCAGGCTGCTACGGGGTCTGTGTTTTAGCAGATAGATTAGTCCCAGGACACTCCAGTGGAGGATTTGGCTGAAGCTTCAACTGCAGGTTGAATGACGGTGTCCCCCTGCGTTCTCAGCTCACCTGCTCATCTCCCCCCTCAGTCTTGTCTCAAAGAGACTAGGACCATATGTTTTACAAGAGAGTTTTCTCCCTCAATGAATTACATCACACAACCATTGCTAATAGCTCGTGGTGTTTTCAGAAGGAACACAGAGAGAAGTGGGCAGGAATGGCAACAATCCTGACAAGCCCAGGCACCCCTGGCAGCAGCCGCACCCGCCCTTCACCCACTCAGCATGTCACATCATGTGCTGTGTGAGACAGCAGCCAGAGCCCATCTGAAGCACTCTCAGGACGTGACGAATTACCTTTCCTCTGCTTAGACTCATCAAAAGGGACATTTTAAAAACGGTTCTTTCCAGAAAGCACTAAGTGACAATGCCAGCTCTGTGCAAAGCCAGCAGAGGTGGAGGGTACTGCTGACAGCTCATAGGATAAAGATTCATGTTTGGATTTTATTGCCTTATTGGAGAATTCACTGGGCAATTTTCTGGGTATTTTCTAGGTTACTTCCTTATTGCTCTCTGGGTAAACTAGGTCAAAACACTTTCCTTATATAAACCTCAGTTTGTCAACATATAAAATAAAGGAGATTGGACAAGTTGTTCCCTGCTGTTTCTATATGGAGTTCAACCTTATGGAAAGTCCATACAATGCCCCTCTCCTTCATTAGAGCCAGGAAGGCTTTGAAATCCCCAAACCCAGACAAGCTGAAAAGTGTTGCATGTTGCTGTAAGCAGATAAAGAGAAGCATGTGTGAAATATGGACAACAGCGAGATGGATTAAGATGTGCTCAGAGCTGGGCAGCTTTTTGTCCCTAAGAGCAAAGAAAAAAAGAAGTAGATCATCTATAATTGTTTTTCTTTAATCAGCCTGCATGCTAAAGTAGGAATACCCTTACAAATCACAGTATCTGAAGTCTCAAGAAGCATTATAGGAACAAAGAGATTCTACCACTCTGCTGAATCCCAGAGCTGGCTGCTCCTTCCTGAGATACTGCAGTACATCTCAGCCTTTTTGGCTGCCACTCTACACACACAGTTCATTTACCTGCACTGATCTTCTCAATCAAAAGCTGAGCATTTAAAACCACTGTAACCTCTGAGGGTCCTGCACCATCTGTAGTGAGATCTGATAAAGGGAAAAGCTACTGTGAGCAGACAATACAGGCACAGAGGTGGTCAAGTGTCTTTGAGTCTGAATTAATACATGTGGCTATCAGTTTGCCTTAACAAAGAGGATTAATCTACATTTTTTTGAAGATAATAGGCATTTTTTGAATGTCTGCTAGCAACAATGTTTTACTGCATTGTTAACATGCAGAGTATCATATACTAACAAACAGCATTTAAGAGACTGTTCTTCAGCGAGCCTCTGTACTTCAGTGCCAGGGCTAAATATGGCAATAAAGCTGAAAAAATTTCAGTGTATGTTATATTGCATGAGCACTCTCATACTATCTACAGTTTCCATCCTTTCTCATATATAATAAGATGCAGCAATCTGGGTAGATTTTTTACTTGAAGGATTCCTTACTCTTCTAATGTTTCAGAATTTGGGCGTAATTTTGGCATCAGGTCTTTAGAAAATGTATCCACAGTCTTTCCAAGAGCAGAGATAGCCAAATTAAAAATTGTAACTTAGCAAGACCACTACAGGGAAATGGAGGAGGAAAGCTGTTTTCAGAACAGTATTGCCATGATTGTTGTTTCCTATGGCATCCTTTGGCTGCCTTTCACTCCCTAAGTGCCTCTTTGCTTGGCTCCTCCTCCTCACAGTCCCACCTGTGAGCTATATATCTTGTGTTTCATGGCCCTGCAGGAGCTCTATCCACTTTACAATATCTTCACAAATCATTACTGTGACCTATATACCTGGGCTTGGTACACAGGTTCAATAGTGAAAGTCCTTTGAACTGCATTCCTCAAGTCCAATTTTCATCCTATTATCAGATTGATACTGAATAAAGGCCAGGTGGAAAATCCCAGTATGAAATGCACTCCTGTGGCTGTTATTCACATAATGGCTGTGATCACAAAAGGGTTGGTAAGAGACCTCACCATATACTGAAATATGTGAATTATGTGTGTTTAGTCTAATTGGAATGATCTCTTATATCTCAGGGTTCAAGTCTCACTTTTCATAGGTAAACATTTCAGAGGATTCCTATATTAATGATGTATCACTAGCCAGAACCAGAACTAGTTCTGCTTAGTCGGTAACTTTGCACAGAAAAACACTTAGCCAGTGACTTGGAGACAGGGTCTAGCTCCAAATCTTAAAATGTGGACCATTTGCCACACTGTTCATTTCTAGCAATTACACAGCTAAGGCTGGGGGCTAAAGGCAACAAAGCTACATGAAGACATCCCTCACTGCCTGTTGGGGAAAAAACCCCTGAAACCAACTACACACCAAAATTACAAACATCCTACTTTTTGGCAATGTTAAAGCTTCTTTCCTTGATTACTTGGTACAGTAGAATAAAAGAAAGTGCTGTAGTGATGGCCTTCAGCCACACCAGGTCCTTTAATGCACACGCGTGTCCTGTGCTGCCCTGCACAGAGCCTATAGGTACGTGCATCCTGGAGCATCCCTGCACATACGGTCCCCAGAGGGGCTTTGCAAACTGCTCATATAACTGTTGCATTAAATTACATTTAGCTCGAGCGATCAGTAGCTCATCAGTTGACTTCTGGCTCTGATTTCTAATAACTAGAAGCATCTGACACGACAAAAGCCCTTAGAGAAGGCACAGGGAAAGAAATAACTGTGCTAATTAAGCTATGCAAAGTGCCTTGGAGAAGAGTGCTCCACTTCAAGGATACCCTGACATTTCTGACCCATTACAAGTAGCAGCATAAAAATTTCAAGAATTTACTGTGGAGTGTTTAATTGAGACACAGATGAAAAAGTTCAGTAGAATTTAAAACTGATTTCTTCCTTAACGCTTAGTAAATATCCTTAGCCACTAATGTGGCTAACTTTGACTGTACAGGAGGTAAATCACCCTCATAAACATGAGAGAAAACCATGCTGGTCTAGCACATTTATGATGAATTCTTTGCTTGCAGTGCAAATGGAAATGCAATAGTCCTATTGCAGCATCCTGCTTAGCACTTAAATACCATTTTTCTGATTTGTCTCCATCATTTGAAGCTAAGAACACAGAGGAATGTTTTGAATTTTATATGTTACATACCTTCTTCCGAGAGTGAACCTGTTAAAATGCAGCCCAATTAACATTATACTCACAGTCTTTCCTCTCCAAACCTCCTAACTTTTACAGTATCCTGAAAGGAAACATTTTGGTTTATCTGTTTTAAAACATGGTTAAACTGATGCTTGAAAAAACAAGAAAGTTACCAAGGTCAAAATGCATGTTATGTACAGAACTGAGGAGAAAAATTCTGATCCAGATTCCTAGTTGTTTGCTCTGCTAGTTCACTGGTATTCCTTTCCTTGCCTACATTTAGGAACAGATTATCTGGATGTCCCATTCAAATAAAACGTGTGGAATGGAAGACAACTCTTCTTTCTAGGCCGGTTTGGAACTCCTCCACCTCCCTGCCAAGAATTTCTACTTGTTTTTCAGACAAAATGTGTTTATTATTACATAGTTTGGGTACTAATTTAACTGGTAGATGAAATTCACCCT
The DNA here is from genome assembly GCA_013396695.1 of Sakesphorus luctuosus. NCBI lineage: Eukaryota > Metazoa > Chordata > Aves > Passeriformes > Thamnophilidae > Sakesphorus > Sakesphorus luctuosus. The sequence goes on from VWZD01013038.1 coordinate 374,069, forward strand.
CCTATATTGTAAAATAGCTCTAGTTTTTGATTTACCCTATAGTTGGCAACCTGGTATCTGTGTTTTCATCTGGACTCACCATGTCACCAAAGAGTGTCATAGTGCTTGTTTTGATAGCTATAAAGAGGAGTTCAGAGCTCAGCCTAGGCTATGGATATTTGGGAATTTGGAGTTTAGTTCATGCTTATCACAGGTATCCAACTGGGATAATGTTTCCATACTTCTCCATGTTGCTGAAGATTAAATGAATTGGTTGTGATTAACACAGGAGTGTCATTAACAAAAGTCCTTTACATCCAGGTGGCTTTATTCAGTGTCTGAAAGACATGAATATTTGGATCAAGTGTCTCTAGACAGTTTTCTCAGTTATTCCCATTAGTGGAAACACGGAGGACTGGATATATAATCTCCTAACAGTGGTTTGTGCCTCCAACTAGATTTAATCGACATACCAGGGCAATAGCTTGCTACTATTAGAAGCTGAAAGAATTGCAGTGGAAGTGACTGATGACCCTGAGAAAAATCCAAATACAGACAATCTACAGTTACAACTTTTCCCCCTCTGACCTCCTTCCCAGAGCAATATCCTGCACAGAGAAATCTAGATCCCATTGAATGGGAGAAAGTTGACTAGGAAAGGCAGCAGCATTCCTTTGATGACAGAGCCAAGGAAGAAAACTATCTAACTCTTCCACTGCAAAGTTTCCACTGGACTAAAACCAAAAAAAGCATTCAGTTTTGTCACACATGAGACTGGCTTTTTAAATACTCATCTGGGCCTCCTATTCTGTCTCCATTTCTGGATGCTGGGCCCTCATGCCTTCACTTTTCTCCTATGGCCACTCAGCTGGGCTTGGGGCATCTGTGCTCTGACTTGTGCTGCTCTTCATTTCCTAAGGGGCTCATGTGCAAGTCTAAGCTGCCTTATAGGGTAATAAACTGAAAGAGGGTGGGTTTAGATTTGATATCAAGAAGAAATTCCTTACTATGAGTGTGGGCAGGCCTTGGCACAGGTTGCCCAAAGAAGCTGTGGCTCCCCCATCCCTGGAAGTGTTCAAGGCCAGGTTGCACAGGGCTTGGAGCAACCTGGTCTAGTGGAAGATGTCCCTGCACATGGCAGAGGGTGAAATGGGATGAGCTTTAAGGTTCCTTCTAATCCAAGCCATTCTATGATTCTAAGAAGCTATTTATGGTTTTAATACAATAAGGGACAAGAAAGATTGTATTTCCATTGCTTTACATACATAAGGAGCAATGTAACTGGCTCGTCTCAGTCTTGTGCTAATAATAAAGTCCATGTGAGGAACACACAAATTTACAGCACGTGTGAAAGCTGTATACGCAACTAGTCTCGAGCTAGAATAGTTTCCATGCCACGTGTCTCCATATAGCCCATCTTTCTGGCACATGTGACCCAGAAATGTGTCATCAGGACACATGCAGTCACTGGACTGATGAAAGGAATTCAAGGGGAACAGAAGCAACAATGCTGGTTCCAACCTCTGCTCAGCTTGTTGCTACTGCTCTCTGAAGAAGTTAGAAACATATGAAAAAGATCACGTCATCCCAACTTGGCCCTGGTTTTACCTTTCATACAGTAGGCTTTTATGTAAAGCCATATTTTCACAGAAATTATTAAGAAAAAGGAACTAAAAATCCACATCTGTCTGTTTTAGAAAGCAAATAATCACTCCCATGCAATAGCTGAAAGGCAAACTTGTACCTAAAGACTTGCAACTGGCATCACTGACATTTTTCATTGTTCAATCAAAATGTTAAAATTAAAAATAAACAGAGCCCACAGAGCAAAATACACTGGATTTTAACATTCTTTCACAATTCATAACCATAGCTGCGGTCAGCAACATGGAGCGAGAAAGATGTTTGGTTATAAGTCATGACTTCAATCTGAGAGTCTCACTGGCACTTCCTGAAAAATTTCCAAATTAAATGGGTGTCCAAATTAGAGACATTCAGACTAGAGATGAAATAACACAAATAAGCTATTTTGTCTAGAATAAATAAAATCAAACCATTCAAATGCTCAGGAAAATAATTGATACAACATTGCTCTCTTGGGCATCTTTGTTAGTGATTAACCCAGTGTGTTTTCAATGCCTAAAACAAATGCCATAAACTGGTGGACAAGCTATGCTAGTCCTCTAGGCATGAACTGTCCCCTAATCTTTGCTCTCCAGGTCTCCCCACAGCCACATCCCTCTAATGCCTTGCTTCTTCCTTCCAGCCTCCAGCTGGTGACTCACTATTTAATCAGTGCAGCCATCAGAATATTCACCTACCAAATCAGAGCAACCCTTGATCTTGCTGCCATGGCCTTCACTCTGCCTATTCCCAACTTTTGTTTATTACTTCCGCTCATTGCACCAAATCTAAACTTAGATTGTCAGCACTTCAGGGCAAAGCTCCCATCACGTGTGGCGCAAAGCCCCACCCTCCATCACAGTCTCTGCACACCCTCATGTAAGGTCATAACCATCTTAACTGCCCAAAGGAATGAAGGAAAGGACCACAGTCCTCAGGCCAAATTAGGTTTGAAATCAAAGGTAAAACTTCAACTGGCACCAACAGTGCTGGATAAAGCAGGAAGGGGCTGATCCTAAAGGCAATGCTAAGTGCCACTTGAAGGGTCTGTATCTTCTCTGTGGTGAGGGATTCCATCTTGCAGATTTAAGTCCTACAGCCAACAAACCATTTTGACAAGAACTGTGAAACTCCTCTGCCAACACTCATAAGAAAGTTACCTGCCAAGAAGGACACAAGGCATTAAGGAGTGTGGACATGTAGGGGTCACCAGAGTGTATTTTATCTTTCTTCTCTGTATTTTCTTCAGAAACAATGAAGGAGATGGAAGATAAAAAAAGTGAGATTATGTCACAGCAGAGGAATGTCTCTACTTATAGGAAGATAAGCTTTTTCTACTGAGGTCAAGCAATCTTCAAAAGATGACTATGAGCTGCACTGCCATGCACTCTAGAGAGTTTTTTATAGTGTCTCCACTTCCTCAGCAATATTCCCCTTGTATTTTACGTAAAAACCTACATTACATATTACATTATATAGCTCAGCTGATCTTAAGGTCCCCTCTGTGTCTAGTTACTAATTAGAATAAGGAAAGACATCAAACTGAGTAGCAGAATTTTTGATTGTGTTGGACTGGCAATGGATACTTTGACAAGGAAAATGGACAAATCATGCCCCAGACATAGTGTTCAATTATCCATATGTGGACTACCTAGGCCATCAGTTGACCCACTCTGACTTTCCCCTACACCTTTGGCTGCATCACTGCCAGGACAGACTCTCACTTGCCTAGTTTCCTGGTGCCTGAGGTTATTCCTGGCTCTAAGGAGATGCACTTCCTGCATAATAAAAGATGAACACACTGACTAGTCACTGTCTCACTGGCACATGTTTTGCATTAGCTGTGGGTAGTCTTCCTCCTCCCTCTCCCTGCCCTTCTTCATTATCTGGATAACTTGTTTTTGTTTGTCTCTGAAGGAGGAGGTTTGGTAGCCATCACAGGGGTGTATTGTGAAAGAATGAACTCAACCATACTAATATCTTAATTATAAGAACAGAAAGACCACGTAATACAAAGTTTCTGCCTTCCAGACCCCTGCATTTCAGATCTCATTCTGCATCCAGCAGTCAATGCTGACACTTGTGCACAGGCCAGGCTCCCTTCTCTGCAGAGCTCATCAGCCCAGTTTGTCTGGAGAAAATCTGCATTTCAAACATGGATTTTGGTAAAGTTTGATGATACAGAAACGTACCAAGCAGCAGCCTGCAAAAAAGCAGGGTATGGGCAGCAGTGACCATCAGTTCTCTTACCAAAGACATCCTGTTGCAAAGGTGCTCTATTTGTATTTATGTTGATAAGCAACAGTGAGACTCAAAGGCGCTCTGACACTGTTTGGGCTCCATAACAGCAGGAATTCCTTGCTCAGTGGGGTGGAGCTGGGAGCCTCAGGCTGAAAAATCTGTCTGGTCACTATCCAGACCACAAGGATTTCAAAACATATGGTACCCATGGGCTGGATCTACCCACTTGCAACACATTGCTTTCCCTGTGCCATCTACTGCTTCCAAAAATCCCACAATTGCTTTTATTGCAACTTAGCTCAGCTGTACCCTCTGAAAATACGGTTGTGAAAACAAACTTTTGGACCATATTTGAAATAATGATTCTATTCCATTTCCAAACTCTCCTTTGACCATAGTCCAGGGTGTCAGCAAAAGAGATAAATTAAACTGAGCTGCACAAACTCTTCCACAGTACACTCATAGGTACCCAGAGAGAATTAGAACACACAGCTCAGGATGCAGAATCTGGCTCACAGATACCTAGGAAAAGTATGAAGCATCAGGAGTATCTGGAACTGGAGGAATTGGCCTATTTCATTGGAAATGAACAGGGCTCTTAGCCCATGCAGACAAAATGAATAACAAAAGGCAGCATATTTTTGCCTCATTTATCCAACAACATAAACATATATGACATTATTTCAGGTTATCTATTCTTAGCTATACTGTCCTCTGTGGAAGATGGAAGAAGCAAGGCTTGTAGGTGTTTGGGAATAACATGAGGTGAAGAGTTGGTAGAAAATGTACATCTAAGAATTCTTAGCTTACAGCAGACCCTTCCTTTCCTAGATTCTACTTTTCTGAGTCTAGTAAAGTTGTTCCCCCTCTTACACTGTTATTCACCCCAGATTTGCCCATTTACTTCACTACTAACAGTCAGATACCCAAGGGGTTGTACTTTTGATACTACTGGATACAGTCACTGTGAGCTTCCAAATACCCTCTTTATCAGCTACCACACATCCAGCTTGTGACTGTGACTTCTCTGAAATATCCAGTGGTATAATTTCCTGGAACACAGGGAAAGGGAGCCTTATGCCATACATATGGGAGCATGGCTACACAGAGATAATACATGTCAGCTTCAGGAGACTTGTAATGGCAAATTTTTTCATTGTTTTCATTATCTCAATGTCTATATATGGGGTGTTAATGGAAATCATGTGAGTTCCTGAAGGTCAGCTCCTCTGCTTGTAAACATGTGTAAGAGTTTCACTTTCTGATTGCTGGAAACTACAGGCAAGGTACTTATCAGTCAACTTTTGCTCCACAAAAAATTTATGTCCATGGAAATAATTTTCTTAACTTCTGCTAATTTACAACTGCAATATTCAGCCATGTCCCTCCTTTGCTAGGGTACCTTCCTGTCATGAAGGTATGAAATGTCCGAAGTTTCATTATTTCTTATGACATTGTCATTAAAACCAAAAAATAGCTAAATGAAATGATAATAATTAAGTGCACTCAGCTGCATTTTCTCTGAGAATTCCTGCATGCTTCGAGTGTGGGAGAAATGACTCATTCTTTGTGAGGAGAATGCAGTATAAATCCTGCTAATTATTTGTGCTGAGAGTGGTATCTACAATTCATTTATTATATGAAAGTTATAGGGCTCTGGCACTTTTTCAGTAAAGTGCCATTAATATTGCAGCTGGCTAAGCTACAGACACTCTGCAAGATTTTGAGAAATCATATTTTAGATTTGGTAGAAATACTTTAAATATATTTTTATTCAACAGATTCTAGCATTTCTTCTTTGAACATATTCCCCTGAAAAATGAAACAATCTTGGCAATTCCAGCAGGACAAAAAGAGGAAACCTTCAGCTGCAGCTAGAATTTAGAAATAGATATTATGCAGCACCTACAAATACTGTGCATTGTTAAGGGATTCTTGGAAGGAATGGAGGACTGGAAGTGACTCCCCTGCCATTTATCAATTCCCTATTACTAAAGGCCACATTCCAGTATAACTCTCAGAATTAGCTAACAGGTTGTTAATTAGTAGTCACTCTTATATAAATTAGAAACAAGGGAATTAGAACACACTAGAAAGCAAGTCACACGTTAGAACCCCTCAGACCATTTTATAAATGGTCTCTGTGTAGAGAACCCTACCCGTGCCTGGATCAGCCAAAAGTCTGCTCAGTCCCACAGCACAAAACTTTATAAGCAGCAGTATGTGTTTGTATAAACCAAGGTAAGATGGCAATATCCACTGAAGGAGAAAGGAGAAGAGAGATGAGGAAAGCAACAAATGAGATGACGCAAATTACATCAAGCTTGAAAGAACTTGTCAAATCCTTATCCTGCTCTAGATAAGTTGCTGTAGTTAACTGAGCTGATCCACCTTTCTGATAAACTGAATCCCATTTAATTTCAGTGCCATTTGTATCCAGGCTTATGTGTGTGTCTGGCTGTCTCTAGGATATACATTAGGAAACTAATGGAAAGCACCTGATAGCATCAGCCAGATAAGATAGCTGATATTCCCTCTAAAGTCTAAAATGTTGCAAAAATAGAAAATAATATTTTAGGCTGAGATGACTCAGAAATCAGCATCAACTTGCCAGCTTGGAAGGCCCAAGGATATTTGCTTCAAATAGTATCTTGGTAACAAATTCGTATGTCACACTCACATACACAAATCTATACATAATGAGATTAAAGGTCACAGCTCCTTAGGAGAAACCCTGTTAATATTGAAATACAAAGAGACGCTACTGTCTACAAACAGAAGATTTATAATCCAAAGGCACTTCATTAAGTGAATTGAACTGTTTCTACAGCTCTGCTCTGTAACAGCCTCTGGCAACAATAGCCCATTATTTATTTGGTTTTAGGTTTTGTGGGGTTTTTTTGTTTGTTTTTGTTTGTTTGTTTGTTTTTAATCTGGCATTTTTGTCATGCCTGGCTTTCAACAGGTAACATTACAATTTGAGTAAAGTACTTCTTCTGAAAACTTAAAGTTTTCTAATAGGCTGAAAACAGTTATTTTTTTGGTTTGGGTTGGTTTTTTTTTTCATCCAGAATGAGTTCCCCTTTGGTATCTTGGAGCTCTATTAGGAGGACAGGAATAAGCCCTTACATCATGTATCAACAACTGACTTATGAACCTGGTAACAGTTTATTTTAAGGGTGCCATCACAGAGATAAGCTCTATGATCAGCAGAAACAGGAAACATTAAGAATGGGAATAGTCAACCTGCATGTAAGAATCAAAAAACCTTGCCAGTCCTTGAGAAAATCTTCCTTGCAAAGAGATATTTACAGGTATTGTCAAGGAAAGAAACCCAAACAAACCTACTAAGAGAGGTACATTGGTGTACCTAAAGAGATGGTCTGAGTCAGTCATTAAAGGCATCAATACCTTGAGTTATGACACAAGCTGGCCATGAAGATCCTGTAACATGCCCCTAGATCCTTTCTTTGCCTTGCATGGTCACTAGTCACATGTGAAAACCATGATAATTCTGGGCATCATGATGAGATTTGTACTTCCTTTTCCCATGGGTTATTTTGCAGACTGGAGAAAGATATTTGGGGAAAAATGTTTTGGAAACAGAAGTCACATGCTTTGATATGAAAAAACAGCCTGTGTGAAATTATATATTCTGAGCTCAGCATTAAATAGAACTTACAGTTTCTTAAAAGAAAACATAGTGTGCTTTGAAAATTGAATGAAGTTCCACATGACTGGAGCAGAAACCTCATATTTGATTTCTGTGACTTTGGCATGAAACATAGAAATCTTTGATTTAGAACTCAGCACGTTTCTGCAGATTCCAAATGGCCTTAAGGGCAGCTCCAAAACTAAAGGTAATTATGAAAATAAAACCTTGAATTTCTCAAACAAACCCAAGGTTTGATTTAAACCCTGAAAAGAAACTTGAGGAGACTGGGAAATGCTGAATCATCTGAACTGGATATATGGGCTGGTTCCACACCAATCTGTTCACAGATGTGCTTCAGAAATGACCAATCTCTGTGGCTGGCACTTAAGAGATATGTGTGTGAAAGCTTTAACTGAGTCTTTCCTACAAATTCAGTCTGGACCATCCTGCTAAATTAGGTGCCTTCAAGAACAAAGCTCCCAGGGGCCTCGACACAGAGACCTTAAGATTAGGAATCACTTGCTTGACCAATTAGTTGCAATCTGAAGTTGTACATGCTCAGCATAAATTCATTTAGTCATAGAAAGGTTCACAAAGTCTTTATCTTGCTATAAACAATCTTCAGCAAAGAATTTCCTTGCACAGAAGTCCCTAGGTCTGCCTTCCCAGTGGGTATAAGGCTCAAGAAACCTCACCTCTCCTTGCTCTCAGGGTCTCACTCACACTGTCTCCTGACCTTCTGTCTCTCCAGCATTTATGTCTCAGGGTCAGTATCTCAGTCCCTGTAATAGTAATTGGGGTAGACAGGCAACTTGGTTCTGCCTTGTGGCCAGGATTGCCTCACTGCTCTTGGTTCAGCTCTGAACAGGACTAGTCCCTCTGTCTTTGAGCCTAAAAGACACCAGCCAGGAAACCCACTAGCTGCAGGTGGTTACAAAAACCTCCCTGTCAGTGAATACCTCTCAACACAACACTATTAAACAAATATCACACAGTGGTATTGACTTTACCTCTGCGTTGTACCCAGCACGTAGCCACAACTAAGTATTGCACCACACAGACCCAATGTTTGCTTTTCAATGATGGTCTGTGCTGGCTTATCCACTACCAGGCCTATTTCCCACCCCTGACTTGAATCTGTGCTATTGCTATACTCCCTCCTACTTGCCAGAAATTTATTGCTTGTCTCCTCCACGCCCTGGAACTGTTCAAGGTATCCATTTCATGGTGCTGATGCTCCTGTTGTATTGAAGCTAGTTTAGTACTACAAAAAAATAACATTAGTAAGACTTAAAATGTTTTTCTTAATAATGAAAAGATGTAAAAGTAGTAATGTAAGCTCATTAATTTGCTGGTCCGTGCCACTTTCTTTCATAGTATGAGTATTATAAAACAAACCACCCAAGTTCCAAATAACAGAGATATACTCCTAACATATGTAAATTCAGGGCCTAGCTTTGGTAGCTTATAAAACACAGGGACAGTAAAGGAGGCCACTTGGAGACTCACTTCCCTCAAGGCAGTAAGCTTATTCTGTGTATATGTGAGCTGTACAGACCTTACTCAGGCCACACGATAATTCCCCAAAAAACTGGGTTAGCTTCCCCACCACGGTATCCAGTTCAGCACCAGGGGGTCCTCACAGAGGAGGAGTGCAAGCATGTCCCTCAAACTTCCTCTTCAGAGAGAAGAATTTGACCTTCCAAGCTGGACTATAAAACTTCACTACAACTTTAAAAAGCCTCTATTTTCTTCCCATTGAAGCTGATGAGTCTTACTTCTTCTTGGCAGATCCTATTTCCCACAGACCTGTCTCTCCTCCCCTTCTCCTTGTCCCACATCCTTCTCTCTAGAGCTTTCCTTTCTCCCATCTCCCTAATCATCTTGGGCCCATTTCCAGAGATCTACTTTTAAAAATACAGCAGTGTGCTATGAACAGGCTCATCTTGAAAACTCACTAGTTACAGTTTCTGAGGCAGGAGAGGGGAAAAAGGCTATTCCAAGGGGACCCCTTGACATGACCATTCATCTGCCTACATCAGCAGTTCCCAACTTTGTTGGCTCACAGCCGCATTTCCGGGCTCATGACCTCTCTTCCATCAATGCTGCTCAGGGTTGCGACCCTGACTTTGGGAACTTCTCGTCTGGATCAGTAAAAAGTGACGCCTCAAGAATAGATTTCCAGCCAGTGCCACACTTGTTTAGGCTCCTGAGTGGCATGATAACACCAGAGTTCAGGTTCAAACCTGTCTCTTTGCTTGTTTGTAAGTCTGGAAAGAATTTCTGGGTGTCACTCAGCCAGTAGATAGCAAACTAACTTTTGACTGTTCTGGTTAAGGACAACTATATCCCAAATGACCTGGTATGGTTTTAAGCACTTGGCTGCAAATTTCAGTTGTGCCTGGAAGAAGCAAGGATTTTGCTTCTCTGCAGAGTCTGGAAAATCATTGTTTTCTCTGCTTGCCTGTCATGATCATTCAGATGTAACCATTGCCATGCCCAAATCACTCCTTACGCAATAACATGATTTCATCCCCCACGCTGTGCATCCTCACTGCTGCACACATGTGCAGTTGGCTGAACTCTCACAGCTGTTTTTCTGCACATCGATTTGTCTTTCTCATTATGGTCATTGAGACCGTGTAGTTAGAGAAAATTTTAATATTCAGATTTCTAACTCTACTTTGTCATCCTTGCTCACTGGTAAAAGGGCAGTGGAAAGGTAAAAAAAAGTGATTTGAAAAGATCATGAAGGCACCACTAAAATGCTTAAACTGTCAGAATATTTGCATTTTGAATATGCTACAGCTAGTCCTACTTTGGAATTTCCCTAGAATTAAAATAATTTGTAATTTTTCAACTACCTATTTCTCCTGTTTTCACACCATATCCCTACTCAGCCTACATGTCTCTGGTGGTTCTACTCCTGCATTAAAGACTAGTTCTATTAGCTTTCCTGCCTGCAGAATCTCTCTCACCTGGTACAATCTTACTCTAAGCCTAAAGCAGTTGTTTGACTTCCTCTTTGACCTCGGTGTATTTCAATATTACTGTTTTTCAATTTAAATAGCCAAGAGATATCTGCCTAGACACACCACGCTGGAATGTGGGGAATGTAAAGTGGAAGCTTAGCAGTAGCAGCAGCACCTGGGAGCAGCCAGCCTTCATACCTGCCTTGGGAAAGCACAAAATATAAATCTTGAGTCAAAGGGAAAACAGTTAATACTGTGTACTAACCAGAGGAATTTCATGTATTAACTAAGGGAAACCAGTCAATGAAATGTATGAAAGGACACACCATCATCCATGCAGTCGAGAGGGATCAAGTTATTCAAGATCAGTAGACAAGGGAGAGAGAAGGACAGTTGGGGTCTGGCTTTGTACCACTTGGGCACATGTGAGTACATGAGGCAGTTGGGTACAACCCCTTTTTGCAATTATTCAGTCTCCATATGAGGTTTAAGTGTCTGACTTTGGTTGCTGCCAATAAAAGAGATTAAGCTGAAAATGTTTCAGCATGAAAGGCAAACACTGAAGTCAAAATCAGGGCTTCTCTTTCCCTCAAATATGAGGGCAAAGCCCCACAGCCTGGCAGTGCAGGCCAGCAAAGGAGGAGAATGAAGTCCTGCTTTGTTAGAATGAAACTTGGTGAGCACCAGAGCACATCATCAGCATGGAGAAGTTCCTGTTTGAGCTGGTAATGATTAGCATGAGACCATCACTTGTTTGGCACTCTACTGCACTTTAAGAAGGGTTGCAGATCCCTAGTGAATTGCAAATAGCTTTCTCTTTCTTCCTGTGTTTTACTGACATGCTGTGCTTATAAGAGTGCACCAAGGTCAGGTTTGCCTTCTCTTGTGCCATTATGAAATGGAAAACTGGTGGATATGTCAAAGTGCTGGGCTCAAGAATCTGGTGTGGTTAGAGCTACTGAGCGAGCATACCTGAAAAATCTCTGCTTGAGACTTCTCCTATTTCATCCAGGGGAATTCAGATGGACAAGAGACCTAAGGTTTGTGGGGGATTGTGTGGTTCTGGTTGGATTTTCTCTCTCTCTCTCTTTCTTTTTTTTTTTTTTAATATTTTTATTTGGATTTACTTCAACTAGGATGGAATTCAAGATTTTGCCAGAAAGGATAGAACATTGGACTGATCCCAAATCTGCAGATACTAATCCAACCTCATCGTTAGAAAACATGCATCTTCATGAGTAATGTTCTACATGAAGGAAAAACTGTACTATTAAATGTAAAAGAGATACCAAAAATCAAAATAATCTTATTCATCCTGTTAATGTACATTAGAGAAGGATTGGTAGTCTGCATGTACTAGATGGTATTTAGTTTAAATAAAAAGGTGGATGACTGAAAATATTTTGACCATTATAGGAGATAAACTCTCCTTTTGAGGAAAAGGGCCACTATCAAAGGTTCATGGCTGAAAAACTAATTAGAGCACAGCCGTTGTAGCTACATGGCATCTGTATAATCAGATCAAACTTCCATTTGATTTATCAAATGCACAGAGGCTCTTGTTTCAGGGGTGTATGGAAGCACACTTTGAAGTGCATATTTCATATCTGGATGAAATTCTCGTGTACAGGTGCAGCATTTGTAAAACATCCAAGAAAATACAAAGGGCCCTTTTAAGAGAGACACTCCCCCACCCTGGAACAGAATTTCTTCTCTTTAAGACTATAAGATCATTCAGCCAATATTTGGGCTCTTCTTGCTGGTCCAAAGAAACCAAACAGCACATGGAAGTGTGGGAAGGTCATAGATTGAATCTTGTCAAAGATGCATTCAGGATTTTTTTCCTAGTAGCAAGGCCATGTGCTCTATTGATCCATCAGAATTTTGCACTGAAAAATATTTTTTAGAAAATGTGGATGTCAAAGGATAAGGGAGTGGAGTTCAGCTGTGTCTCCATCCTTGTTTTCAAAGACATGTAAAATCACAGTGGTTCATGTAATTAAACATCCACAAGTCTCTCCTACCACTGCCAACACAGACAAGACTCCAGCAGGTATCACCAGGAGATGTATTTCAGACTTCAGAGTACCAGAAAACTTACCCTAAACATGAATAATTTAGACAGGGAGATTTGTTGGGAAGGTTTGTAAAAGACGAAAGTGCCTTTGAGGAAAGAGAAACCTTGCATACAATCACATAACAGTTGCAGAGCTAGGGATGAAGAGAAAGTCTGAAGTGAACTCTGCTGGCCACTCTGACAGCCTTCCCAGGGAGCTGAATGGGGAGAGCTGAGCTGGCACATCTTGGTAAGGCTCCCACTGCCAAGGACTGTACACGGAATGACACTGAGGGACCCACTCCGCTCAATTTATTACAGGAAAGATAATCATGTTTCCTCATTTTACTCATGTATCAGTTCTGAATGTGTTTCCATTAACCACATAAAGAGTATGGAGGGGAAAAAAACAGGTGGCGAGATAATTCTGCATAAGTTGCAAGGGAATGCACTAAAAAATCTCTGAGTAACAATGACTGGCAGGAAGTTTGTCTTGTGGTCCTATGCCTGTCAAAGGGAAAGGATCTAGACAAGATCTTATTTGCTAAACTGAAAAATCCACATAGTCCTTGAAAGGGGATGAACTCTTCGAAAAAACAAGAATGCAAAGAGAATAATTGACCACAGTTTGTTGCTTCTTGCCCTTCATTAACATATTATTCCTTAAACCAGCCCAGCAGAAAGCAGAGACATGGAAAATGAGTGCAAGTAGGTATTGCCATGAGAGTAGCAAGCCTTACTCCCCCAATTCTCAAAGAAAGAAGCTTAACTGTATTACATGATGATAAAAAAATCTCATCTGAGACATCAAAATCTTCAGCCCCAAAGATAGAAAGATTTATCTGCATCTGAGAAATGACAATGATCTTACCAACTTGGAGGCTGATGGAATTAAGACAGCTTTCTTTGAGGGCGCTGAAAGGCATGAATACCAAAACATGATCAGGGAATTTGAAGCTGATAGTGCACAAGCACATATGAATTAACAGAACAGCCCAGTGATGCTGGGGGCAAACAGATGAGGGTGAGGGGGACAAGAAAGACCACAGGCCAAGTGTATTTGACCCTGTATCTGAACACATCTATGTTCAGTGTAGCATTATCCATGTGTCACGCACAAAAGCGGAACCTGTGCTAGCCTTGAGGAATGCTGCTCTACTGCCTCATGACAAGACATTTGCTCACGAGATGGACGCTTCTCTAAATCAAATGCTTTCTAGTGCCAGATAGTCTTTCAGACTTGCTTTTTTTAGTGAATGCTTTTTTAAATAGCTTGCTGTCCAATGACTTGGAGTCACATGCTTGTGCCTTTGATCATTCAGAGAGTATTTAATAAATTCTTTGGGAAAATACTCAGACCTGCCTAGATAAATAACAGAGCTATGCCTGTCAGAAACTCCTTCTGAGCCTGGAACTAGCTGAAGACAGGGGGAGATGTTTCCACAGTCAGCACCAGAGCTAAGGCTAGGGAGTGAAAGGTGCTCACCTTTTTTAAGTTTGAGCTCCAAGGCTGTCGTTAACAAGCAGAACAATCAGTATAAATGGTCAGTGGATTGAGACAAGTAAAAACATTTACCACATGAGGACGCAGAATTGAAAGGAAAGGCTGGAATTCCATCTGGCCAGCTCTTGTTGTTGCAAGAAATGCATGTCTGCAGAAGAAGTAACAAAGACTGGTTTGACCATACAGACAAGGACAGGCACAGCCAGAGCTAAACTCAAGAGGGTGGCAGAGACTATTGAGTGGGCTCACCACCCATCAGGAAGAGCAGCAAGGACTTCCCTTGCCCCTCGTAGTGCTTGGTGTGTGAAAGGAGATCATAGCAATGGGATTTGAGAGAGCTGCTCTAGTGTGCTTTTAGATCTTGTGCTTTACTGATTTTCAGATTTACATGTCACTGCTCTGTGAAAATCAGTGTACCTGTAGAAAGGCAGTTCCCTGTTCCCAGCTATCCTAGTTACATATGCATAGCAAGGACAGAAAGAGGGACACAGCAATTTTAGGGGGATGAAGTAATTTTGGGGTCTTTGCGGGTCCCTTCCTTTTCTCTGGCATGAACTAGAACACTTGAAGACAACTCTAAGCTCTGTTCTGTTTCCCAGTATCTGCAATGGGCCCTGCTCCGCAGTGTGTTTCAGCATGGCCCTTCTGCAGTGTCCCTGTGCAGTGACTCATGAGCTAGAAGGAGTACACAAAATGCATTGTTCTTGCCTCTTCTGCCCCCTTTCTACAGCCTTTGAGAGTGGCCAGAACAGCATATGGAAGGGTAAGTGCAAGTAGGAGAGAAATCCTGCCCCAAAAGTGATTGAGGAGTTTGTTAAACAGGCTGTTTGGTAAAGCTGGCTGGAAAGTTATGCATTGTCTTACAGAATGGATCATCCTTGGAAGGAAACTACACACCTGGTGTGTAAGCTGACTACAGACCTCAAGCAAACACTCCAGAAGGCATCAGGAATTCACTAGTATGAATGAAAGCTGCTCAGTTGGATCCTGCAATCCCCTTATCACAGAACTGAACCCTAAAGTGCTCTGTTGGGGCTGATCATGCAGCCAGCTGCCATGTACCACCAAAGCCTGTCTCCTTCACCTCCTCTACCTCAGGCATCGCTGCATAGGTGGCCTAACTCATTTTCTTGGGTGCACCTGATGGACTGAAAAGAAGATTTAGAGACCCAGAATGAGACCTCAAAACTGCACTGAAGTTAAAGGGCAGAAGCACAAGGCACAAGCAGCCATTCTCCTTGATGTCCACATGTGGGAGATGATGCAACAGAGGGCAGCAAGTTTTAATGCGTGATCAGAAGCTGCTGTAAAATTCCTTGTGGAAACATGAGATCTATTATATTTACCACAAATTTGCTAAGTAAGGTTAATATCCTGGCATTGACCCTACCTTATTCGTCCTTAGTAACGCTGTTACGCTTTGTCCTGTTAAGATTTTACAGCAGAAGAGATAACACACAGTTGATAACCCATTATAAACAGGTACTTTTCTTCTTCTCCCCCTCCCCACAGGCCCCACCCTGATGTAGCAGGGAAGATAATGCTTCAGCCAGAGAATTTGGTTCCAATGTCAGCCTATAACCAGTGTACGGCTAAAGAAAATGAGACTGATCAGGCATTGTGGTCCTTATTCTGGCTGTTGAATAGCCTGCATGAATATCACATTATCATAAATCATTCAATTGCTGAAAGTCATCTTACCATCAGAAGGAGCTGAATAGCAACCATTTCTCAATCCTTATGTGCATCCACTTACAGCAGCTGAGCTGTGGGAGTACATAGACTTATTTTTCAGCTAGCATGATAATCAAGCCATTCCTCATTTAAGAGTGAATTAATTTGCTTTGGTATTAGTCCCAAATAACAGTACTAGCAATTGATACGTAGTCTCCAATTCAAACTGAGGACACCAAATTCCCTCATTCCTTAAAACACATATAAAGTCCCCAGCAAGATTCTTATCTTGGTGTGAATCTGAACACACTGAATTAAATTTAAAAGCCAGTGTTTTAGATTGGTGTTTTTCAGTAGCCCCAGCATAGGCATAAAAATCAGAATCTGTCCTTAATATTTCTGCACACTGGCACTGTGCAGAACTAGCTTCAGACTATTTATAGCTCTCTCTATATATACACACTGCAGCTTCCAAAGGAATATTTTATCTTTTGTGAGGACAATGCTTTTAGTAATGTAAAAAGGCAAAGTTTTGCTAGGAAAAAAAAAAAAGAAAAATCTGCTCAAACCCTTAACCTGGAAGAGTGGCTCTGCACTTCCAATCAGATAATAAGCTTGATTCTTACATCACACTTTATTTGTAGCTCACTGTGTAGTTAATGTTTGCAGCTTATCTAACAGGAGAAATGTGAAACCAGAGTTTTAGAACAATAGAAACAAGGCTGTCACCAGCAGGCTGCCAATGAATCATGTCCCTGCAGTCAAGTTCTCCCAGAAGGTCATTTGTGACAGAAATACATCTCTGCCTGAGCTGGCAAAATGCTGGAAAGAGTTTCTCTGTTTTATCCTAATAAAACATCGAGCAGATCAATTACCAGAACAACTTCACTTGGTGGTATTTTTAAGTTCTGTTGACTACAAGACTTAATAGCAAAGGTTACTAAGTGAGCAGGCCTGCTTGCTTCTGCCTGGGATTCTAGAGGTGGTTCTACCTTCAACCTAAATTCTAGGTATCTAAAAAACCAACCTTTTACAAACCTTACGACAAAATTAATTTACTGCTCTCTTTCACATTTTCAAAATCAGAAAAAAAAATCTTTGAACACTACACAATTTTCTTCCATACCATTCAGAACTGCAACCCTGAAACTACAGAAAGCCAGTGAGCTCTGCAAGAAGGATTTGTCAAGAGATAGAAAGCAGCACTGACACTTTCTCTCATATTCAGAGAGATATGCAAGAAAAGGACAAGGAAATTAAAAAAAAAAACAAACAAAAAACACCAACCCAACAAAACAAAAACAAAAAAGCCCTCAAAACCACCCCCCCCAAAACCTGTATCATAAATATAAAAGCTGGTTTTGCTCACACAGAATTATTTCAAAGTAGCTGCTCTGTCTGCAGCTTAAGAAAGAAAAAAAAAATCTCTTCTGCTGCACTTGCAAAAGAGCTCAGATTTTCTGCAAGAGGGAAAACAGATGATGGGGGAGCTATTCTTCTAAGAAGAATGTCATTGGCACAAACAGCTGGCACTTAGTGCCTTGTTATTTATATGTGCAGTTGCTCGTGTTTTTTAACAGATAAGAAAGCAATATCTCATTTGCAATTCAGGTGGGGAACACCAGCAGCTCTACAACACCACTGCCCTCTGGGCCCTGTTTCTTATCATATCAGAAACATCTGTCAGGTGCAAAGGAGTTCATTATAAAAGCACATCAAATATGCAATTTCAGGATGAGACAGCAGTCTGCAAGGAAACCAGAAAAACCAGCCTCCCCCTATAAACACCGGGATGGTCTATCCCATATTCACAAGTTGGGATGAACTCAAGGACTGGGAAGGGGAAGGAGGAGAAAGAGAGACATTGGAAGAGTAATGATTAAAATTTATCCTTTCTCGAGGAGCCAACTCTGCCTGAGAACAGGCTTGCTCACAAGGATCTGGTGGTTCACATGCAGGCATGCTGCAAAATGATTTTCACATCGCTCCCCACAGAGTCCTCCACTCCTCCAGCTGCAAACAGGCCTGACAGTTCATCCCATCCTTTGTAGTCCAGAGAACTTTACTCAAGGAAATACCAATGGACTGGGGTAGGAAGGATGCATGGAGAGGTGGCCAGCATGGGGGTGACCAGAAGTGGACTTGCAGGGGGGCTCTGCTCACAGAGATGGAAGTGAATCTATTTTAAGGGTAGCTGAGGAAGAGGTGACAGGAGCTTCCAGGGAAGGTAAGGTGTGCCCTTAGTCCATGCTGAGGAGAAAAACAGGATGGGCTGAAAACTGCTCATGCACCCAAGTTCATCCCTGCTGTAATGCTGCACATGGCACAGATTTAGAACGCAATGATTTGTTATATGGGCCCTGTTTGTCTCTGGTATTGTTCTCCACGGCTGGGACTAATACCCTGGCATTTTTGTGCAGGAGCAAAGACAACTCTCAAGGTGACTTCAAAATTCCTCATGCCTAGAAATGCCTCTGTATCTCTGGAAGCAGGCAGCTGGATTGAGACCCCCATCTGTGTCACACTGAGTGACTGCTTCCTGCTGTACCTTTGGGTTTTTATTAAAAAATAAAGGAGAAAAACGGCTGTGTCTTTAGCCCTTGCTGAGAAACCCATCTGAACTTCAGCTGATGGACAGGGGAAAACTGTGACCAGACCCTGAACTGAGTTTATTGCTCCTTTAGCCTGTGCACAGTCACATGCTACCTTTTCTGTCCCAAGACCCCTTTGGTGAGTTTATATGGTTGCTGTACATCCAGCTGTGGATGAAATGTGAAATATCTTCTTTTTTACTCACCAATGAGCACTCAAACTGGGCATGCAGCTTAAGAAAAAGAGATGAAAATACCTATTTTAACTTTGCTTCTAATCTCAAAACATATATTCTTAAATATGCATACATCAGCACAAATTGCAGGTAAGGGCTCCCATTCTAAAACAAACAGAAACATGCACTTTGAGCCCTCATATGAAATGGCAGTAAAAGCCCAACCCAATAATTATTTTCCTTGATTTTCAGCCAGACAAGGCACAAGACAAATAAGTCATCAAGGACAAATAAAAGGAGGTTCATTCATCGCATTTAGGGCTGGAATCTTTAATGGTCACCAAATGAACTAAGATAACTAAGTAACCATTGTAAATATTAATCTTTAAAGGAAAACAATACTCCCAACAACAGGAAGCCTGATAAGACATTGGATGTGGCCATCAGTGTTATGGAGTCTCTCTAATTTCCTTAGTTTTTTCTTATGCCTGTAGAGGGATCAGGAAGGGGACCATATGGTATCTCTCAAAGGAAGTAAATTAACATTATTAATAGCTAATGTGGGAGAGGTGAAACAGTTATTGTTTGCTGTGGTTGTTATTGTGCTTTTGCTGGGGGGGAAGCCTGCCTGCTAGTGAGTTTAAGCACTCAAGCCAAATTCAAAATCTCGTATTTATAAACACAGATCTGATAACAGTTGCCTAAGCATCCATGGTGCTTTGCCAGCGCACGCACATCAAGCTGATCTGAAGGGCCTGTGTCTTGGGCTTTGTCCTGGGACCTGGGTCACACAGATGAGAACTTATGGTGTGGTCCCTGTTCCCAAGTAATACCTCACGTGGACTCTCACATTCTTGTTTGCATTGGTTTAGTTCGAAGATAACAAGTATGGGTAGAGCTGCACTTCAGAGGAACAAAAGCTGTCCTCTGGCATCTGCTGAGGCAGCTCATCAGGGGGTCACAGAGGAGGTGGGTTCTCATGAGCAATGGTCACTGTGTGGGACATCTACTTTCAAGCCCACAGTGTTGGCAGCAGTTGGTTTCCGAGGGCTGCACAGCAGGAGTGTATGGAAGTGGCAGAGTAGTTTTGTGAGAAGCAATGATTAAGTGCTGTATTAGTATAGACTGAATTGGTGACCTGGACAGGTATGTCAGAGTCCTGGGATCCCTTGCAATTTCCTGCACTTAGAGAATTTACTTAGGCCTCTGCTTCCATCTCCCTGGTACTTCGAAGGTGGCATTTATTTCCATAAATAACATTGACACTAAGTTATAAACTGTTGCTACTTGAAAGGATGGGACCATGATCCCAAACTCAGCTCTGTTTGTCCCAGAGCACCTAAAAGCATAAAATGCACTTCTATTTTTTTTTCAAGAGATCCTATACTTTCTACTCNAGCACCTAAAAGCATAAAATGCACTTCTATTTTTTTTTCAAGAGATCCTATACTTTCTACTTCTATATGGCCTGGCAGAGGTGGACTTCATGAC
Source organism: Sakesphorus luctuosus (assembly GCA_013396695.1). Taxonomy (NCBI): domain Eukaryota; kingdom Metazoa; phylum Chordata; class Aves; order Passeriformes; family Thamnophilidae; genus Sakesphorus; species Sakesphorus luctuosus. Next base: position 394,031 of record VWZD01013038.1, read on the forward strand.
ACCTTTCACTTTGAGATAATCAGTAAAACAAATTTGACAGGTTTTAGTACAACAGGACTTGATTAAAATGACCCTTGCTAGATATAAGCAAGCTTTGGGTAAATTTTCCAATAAATGCTTCAAAAACAAAACAGTGGATTTAGGTATAATTAACTCTCTGGATCTTAATAAAAATTGAGTAGCCTCATAAGAAAGCCTCATGCTTCAAGGCACATGGTGATTACTTTATAGAGACAAAGGAATTCCCTATGCCCTTGAAAGCTTATACTTCAATTGCAAGTTGTCAGCTGGATTTTAATTTCTAGGCCTGAATAGGACAACTGGAATATTTTAAGACTCTACAGACCTCAGCTGAACTTAGGTGCAACTGTTCTGTAAGGTTCCTTACCATGCAACTCTACTTGAAGAGATAACTCAATAAATTCTGATTAAGTTTGTGTCTTAAATCTGGTGTAAAATACCTCTTCCTGGGTGATGATGGGATAGTTTATTTCTTAAGAAACTCATCACATTAACCAATAAGTTTATGAAAGACTGAAGAGCTGTGCATTGTTTCCTGGCTCCACAGAGCCATATGACATGAATAAATTGCTCTCTGTGCTGAAGACTGGGTGGTTTATAACATTGTGAAGTTTTCCACACTGCAAATTTTAGGGCCCTTTAGTATTTCAAGTTATATAAACTTTTAATAAAACTGTTGCTTCTTGGTTTTGCAGAATGGGACCTTCTGCTCAGTCAAGACAGAGTTGATTTCCAGACACAAAAGGGAAGATACTTCCATGATGGTTTAGGAGAGGACATTTACATACCATCCACAGCAGTATGAGCACACAGAAGGTTTGTCAGGACAGTTCTACAATCAGGTAAAACACTACCTCAAAGAAAGTTAAGCCAGACTCTCTAGGGACTGAAATACCTTCTGAGAAAGACAACAAATCTTCCTATCCTCATAATCTTAACTACCAAGATGATGACATCACCCTGATAATTGCAACTCATTACACTGTGGTCACACATTTGCTTCTTGTTGCCTGTCCCCACCTTTGATCCACATCAGGCACTTCCAGGGAATTATAACACCAAGTCCAAAGGTTTAGAGATCTCAGGAGATAGGTAAGGCCCTGTCTTATCTCGTTATCAGAAGGGTCTTGGAGTTCATGTGTCTGTAGGAGCTGGGGGGCATGAGCAGCACTGGGCCATGCAAAGGACAAAGGCACAAGGTTAACCCCTGCACAAAGCTATTGCTCACTTGTGACCCATTCTCTATCCTTATCAGGTGTTTAATCACACTTTGTGAGAGCTTCAGGAAAGAGTGAGTTGTCTGGGGAGGCTGCAATTACTCAGCTGCAACTTGGACTCTCCACTCAGGCAAGGGAGGATGAAGAAATACAGCACTGCCTCCCTGCCCACACACCCTCCCTGGACCTTGTGCCAGGGCACAGAAGCTGTCCCTCTTCCCTTGTGGCACACGAGAGCGAAGGGCAGACTTGACTCCTGCCCTGCTCTTGACCGGAGCAGCAGCACTGGGAACATGACATCAAGTGACAGTAACAGGTTATTTGTGGTAAAGCTCAGCAACTTGATTACTAATCTCTAGAAAGAAGGGGGAAGCAGAGGAAGGATTTTGACCCCCCAGTGCACCTCAGTCACCTGGCACAGGCACAGAGTGCCTCCCAGGGCCACCCCAGGGAAGTGTGTCTGCAGGGCACTCTGCACCCCAAACCAGCGCAAGTCTGTGACTGCCACGGGACAATTTATAGGACAAATACTGAGGATAATTAAGGATAATCTCTGCTTTAGGTATCTTACAAAGAAGGTCAGGTACTCTCTTTCCCTGTCAGATGTGATGAAGTCAGACAGGACCCATTAATAGCAGGTATTTGTTTCTCGGAACAAATAATAATAACCTCCCCCCTCCGCCCCCCGCACCCAGATTCTAAATGTTTCCTAGATTTAATCTTCTCTAAACTCAGCCAAGATCATTACAGTGAGTTCTGTCTCTAAAGAGCCATAACAGTGAATTGCATTACCAGCACCAATCTCCTGCTGGTAGACTGTTTCCTTACTGTACTCACACTAGCAAATACAGAGAGGTGCTATAATGTCAGTATCCCAAGCTCCAACAATCACATCCTTTCATGCAACTTGGCAGGACAGGGTAGATTAGATAGTCACATGAAAGCAAAGGAGGCGGAATCTGCCCCAGCAACTTCTGCTATTTTTCTGTGGTCTGATGATTTCATAATATTTGGTCATAAGATGTTGTTTTCAATATTCAGACATTATCATGACATGTTTCTTCCTAAATAGCCTTTGGGTAACAGACATTTACATTGCTGGCACAATGGAGAAGCTGGGACTAACCCATTACTGCTCTTGAAAGATCTCACTCCTTTCCCCGTCGGATGGGACTTGAGAGGGCAAGTGTTGCATGATCTCTTCTGCCTATACATGTGACAACTGATATAGGAGGAGGTCTGGTGAAAAGGCATGTTCCAGCCTCTGTTTCACAATCCTTGTGTACTTCAAAGCCGAGTTTCCAAGAAATAAGTGCAACAGCAGTTCCCGTCTCCGTGAAGAAGGAATATTCCATGGAAACATCCGTTGTATGCCATCAGAGGCGGGATGCTGAAGGTGAAGGACCAGCAGTCAGAGGAGACCAAGTGGCCTGTGGTCAAACAAAGACTGTGATCAGGCAAGAGGCAAGTTCAGTGATTCCGTTGGAAAGGCTGATTCAAAACATCAGAGAAAAACATGTGGCAACACAGCCACTGAGAGATCACTCTTACAACCAGGCCATTTTTAGCACTCCTGACCTAGTGACCCTCTTTGTCATGCCTTCAGGTGTCCAGCTTTTTTACATCCAGGCACATTGCTGCAGCACTTGAGCAGTTTCATCAACAATTCTAACATATCAGCATACAACCATATTTTAATTAAGCTTATGGGACTGACAGTAGCACTTCATCCTCAAGGCTGCATACAGCAACTGAGCTTTTACAAATTAGCATGCCCTCATAATTATGAAAATAAGAACTGAAAGAGGTCTTTCGATGCTTTGCAGGTAACTCTGTAGTTCTACATACTCCATCACATTAAACAAATGCTTGTTATTTTATGTCTGTTCTGCTCTGTGCTTTCATGATCCTTTGAAAGCTCAAAGATAAACAAGAGTCCCCTGAAATGACCCGTCTACACCAGATCAAAGAATAGGCAAGAGAAAAACTCCTGCACTGTTAGGTCAAACTGTCCACAGTTGTAAGAAACTTCTCCCTAAAGCAGGTTTTGCCCCACTTACCTTTTTCATGCCATACTTCAGCTCAGGCAGACTCACTGTACTTCCCTTATTGTATGTTTTCAGTAAGTTCCAGACAGCTTTATAAATCCATGTACGAATATAAGCACCAAGATTTGGCCACCATCAAGGTAACAGATTAAATGGACTACTGGTCCTGCCTGGTACCTGCCACCTTCCTCCATGACCTTAGAGACAGACAGAACTGAGCAGAAATGGCATCCAGCTCCAAACTCCTCTATACCTGGGAAAAAAGAGGAGGGAAGGAGCCTGGACCTCTGGCTCAGACAGGTCTAGTGAAGTCAGGCTTAGGGATGCCGCAGACCTAGAGCGCACATAGGCAGTGCTAACCAAGAACTGAGCTCTGAGAGATGAGCTCACCATTACACTGGACACAACAGCAAGGCCATCACATACAAAACAGATAGAACAGTGCCACTGTCACTGTGTGGTAACACAAACTGTCTCTGCTTTGTGATGCTTACTCCTTATACATATATATGTACACACAGACAGCAGGTGTGTGTTATATTCCTCAGCTCTAGCTCAGCTAACCTTGTCACCCATGACCAAGTTCTGGGAAAAGGTATTTGGTTAGCTTACGAAGATGCTCCTGGTAAGGAGCAGCATCTTGCAAGTTAAGCCTAAGGAACAAAGCTGACTTCAGATTTCAGAGAATATTCTGAGTTAGAAGGAACCCACAAGGACCATCAAGTCCTGCACACTAATCTCTGGGCTTGTGGTCTCTGTTTTGGTGGAGCTCCCTGGAACTGGAGATGATCCATTGCATTATACTAGCCCAGAGCTCCAATCAATGTCTCACCAGCATCACACTAAAACCCTTTACAATTCATCTCATATTTCGCTGGCTCCCAACAGAATGCAATGACAGGGCAGGGGGCTGGCACTGTTTTAAACTCTAGGATGCTGATCTGAAGCTTGCCAAATTTACACTCCAGATTTTTAATTCAACTTGATAAGCACTGAGTACTCATGCCAGCTGTGTCTCATGGAACAGCTGCCTGTGCTCAACAGGCTGCTGTGACAGGTTCACCTCCATTCTGTATCTCCCATGTACCAACTACAGGGCCGTAACTCAAACATGCAAGTGAAAAGGCAGAGAGAGACAAGCTCCAAACCCTGTCCCCATCTCAGGATCCAAATTCAGCTCAGTTTACAATGAACTTTGTACTCAGGCAATAAAAGGCACTTGAACTAGAAAGTAAGAGTAGGGCTAATTTCCTTTTAAACAACAGTACCACTCTGACTTGCACTTAATCCTATTGTTTGGCCAGTATTACTTATAGATCCCCCCCAGTGCATACGACAACATTCCAACTCCTAGACTTTAAAAGAGCTACTTATAAAAATATAGCTGCCATCATATTACTTTACAGATTGCAAAACACAGGCTTGACAGAAGTATCAGATGAGTCGTCCAGAATCCCATGATAACAGAGCCAGAATCACACCTACAGCTCTTCATTCTCTAATGCCCAGCTGTCTGCATGTTTTTCAGTCTGGTTCTGCTGAAATCTTATGTTGTGACAAGACTCTAAACACTTTATGTCACTTTTGACTTCCAAACTCTGAGATCACATTTGTAAGATGTAAAACTACAAGCAATGTAACCAAATTTAAAGTTTTTTAAAAGCAGAATGGAAACATTTTAGTCTGAAGTTGTAAAGATAGGGTGGGCTTATACCGTAAGAAATTAAAAAAGTACTTTGTATTCAATGTAAGAACACGTTCAACCCTACAATGGATGTGTCAAGTCTGACTTTTGCTCCTCACCCCATGTCCATGTTGAACATTTATTGCACCTCTTCCTTACAGGGCACTAGAGATTGCTGATAACTGAATTCCAGTCACAAAGCGTGCTTGTACAAATAAGTCAAGTAGCTAAGCCTGCAACCACGTGCACCTGTTAGGAAGAACTACTGGAAAAATTGATTTCTAGCATGTTTCATGGCTATAATTTTTAAAAAGGGACCAAGACCTGAACTACCAGTGAATATCAGTGCACAGTGACTGCTGACTGCATTTTCTGAAGTCTTTAGAAAACACCAGCCTATGATTAATTTAAAATACCAGCCAAGAAGAACAGTTCAATCTGTAATACAATCATGTAGTTATGGTAGTGATACCTGCATACCACTAATATCAGTGACAGGGACAGTGCAGTATGTACAGTAGCCTAGAAATGGGTTGGGTGCAGTAGGGCTGTAGGGCAGAAGTGTTTTGTTACCACAGGTGCCTTATGCATGAAGCAGCACGAGGCTTGGTGCTCTTTGAAGACTCTCTCAGCACCACCCCATTTGAAATTTTGAGTCGGAGCCCTGCTTATTCATCCATAATGACAAAGTCAGACTGACCTCTGTTATTCTATCCTGAGCCTAGCTTAACTTCATTAACTATCAGAGCAAGGTCATGCTCTGTTAAGTTTGTACTCTCACATCCTTTAGTAACTTTGAATCATCCTCGCTGTCAATGCACTGACATTTATGGTTTTCTACTATCATCTCTTTGTTTATGTTCAAAGTTCATTCACTGCCTTCTTCCATTAGGGCTATGTAACACATTCTCTGCCATGGGACCTCCTGTTACCTTTTTCTTACTTGACCCATCAAAAGTTTCTATCTCTCACCAAAAAGGTAGTTTCCATGGAAACTCTGAAGAACAGGCTAAGTTAACGAGGCATAAAATGAAGACAGTGTCCTCAAGCTCACCCATTTTGAAAATCTAGGTCAGCAATGTTTGCTTAAAACATTCCGCTCTTCTAAAATCATGCTCACTTGACTATTCAGGATGTAATAAAAAGAAAGGTTCTAGTATACCCAAAACTTAGCATGTTTAATATAATACTGGATTTTGATGTGAATAAACCATTCTTACAGTTTCTCCCAGCCTGTTTTCCCTTTCAGTTTCCTTGGATAACCCACTGGCATTTAGTTTTATCATCCACTTACTTATCTTCTCCAAACATTTACTTTGGCCATCATAATCCGACTTTCAGGTAGTGTTCAAGCAACCTGCTATAATCTCAGCAAAGGCAGGAGGTATTAGCTATGTCATCACTTTTAATCTCATTTAGAGGACCTACAGGAATGAAAGAATGAAAGCCAAATTCAATCTCAACCTGCACAACACACAGGCAGAAGCCCAGGAATGAAACCAGTGTTGAAATTCTGAATTTGAGTTTCCTTACAGCTGATGTTGTCCGATGTCAGCCACCACCACCAAGTAGCAAATGCTGATCTGTTGAAATGTAATGGACTGTGCTACAGCAAATGATTAATTACATACAATGGGCTTCCTTAGTGAGAATCACAGTTTCTTTCAGAAGAAGAAACAGCCATACCAAGTGTTAGTGCTAAAATATGCTGTCAAGTACATAAGGTTATGGAAGGCTGCCTCAAAAAGCTGCTGTGGAGAGAAATAACACTGATGCTTTGCTGGTTATTTCCTCTGCTAATTGAAAGCAGATGTAATCAGCTGCAGTCAAGTACCTTTTGAGATGCAACTATTTTGCCAAAGATATCCAAGTTTTCAGGTACGCCTCAATCTGGTCTCTACTATTTCTCTCTGTAATTTTCACTGGCCTTCAGTGCTTTGGATAGCTGATTGATGATTTGCTCCTGTTTAAAGGTAAGGTCCTGTGTAACACAGAGCTTTGTTTTTCTGTCCACAGTGGATGGTGATGGGATTTCAGCTGTCGATGACAAGCAAGAAACAAAGGTTAAGAAAATACCTATAACCTCATTACTTCCTGAGAAAACAAGGTACACATGATGACAGCTTACAAAAACAATCTGCTGTCCTAGTAAAAATGCAATCCATCCTACATTCCTTGTGTTATCAAATATCAAATCTGAAGCAAATCAAGCATTTTCCTGGCCAATGCCCTTTCCCCTGCCTAAATCCCTACGTAATGTGTTGGTTTAGAAACAATGTGCAGCCAGGACAGTTTGAACAACTTATCTGAAGCAGAACAGCAGTCCTCAAAAACACTTTGGTGTAATCCAATTACACTAATTAAAATAATTATTTCCACTTAGCTTGCTACTGAACTGCTTGCTTGGCACATCTAGAGTCAGTGCATATAAAGGTCAGGTGCAGCCTCTCCAAACTCTAGAGAGGACACAAAAAAAGGAGTGTTGCAGGATACAAGTCTCTAGACATTGTTAGTAGCTTGGTTTTGCTCAAATATGGCAGTTAACAAGAGGCAGGTGGAGAGCTTCCAACTTGTTTCATCTTGTCTACATGCATCATCGTGCCTTCCCCCCTCAACTCTTACTCCACTCCTTTGTTGTGCTGCACACTGAATTCCCAGCCTGGGAAGTTTACTCCAGTGTTAAGTTGTGAAACAGGATGTGCTAGAAACTTAAAATTTCTCTGCAAATGGGTACTTCGTGGAGCTGATTCTAGAATAAGAATCAGAAGGTAGACAGCTTGCCCTCTAAATTTGCAATTGAAGTGTCTGCTATATCTTTTATCTTTGTGCCTGTATCTTTTGCAGAATCTTTGGAGGAAAAAGCAATTCATTTTAGAAAAGAAACAGAGACATAACTGTCAAACTTATTTTCTATTTTTTTTCAGAGAACCTAGAGGAAAGTTTCCTCCAGCTCACTCTATGTTGTCAGGATAGCTTCGTCTCCATCACTTTACAATTTTCCAGCATGCCTGTCTGCTGCCAAATCCTTCCCTTGACACAACCACAGAATAAAAGATCCTTTGCTTCCCACATTTGAACCTCCAATAAGCCACAGTGGCTTTCTTAACTACAGCCTTCTATGAAGACTCACAGAAAGGAGTTCTCAGTCATTCCCACTAAACAATCACACAGAAGATTTAATTTTTTCCTTTTATTAACACAGTAGACCTTTGAAGTTACCTTTAATAATGCCTCTAACTGGCTATCTCAGCAACGCTTTAGGTCTTTCAAAGCCACCATTCCCCTCCCTCACACAAGATAGCAAGCCATTCTTCCCCTCTGTTAGACTAGGACCCCAGGATTGCTGCCTCACCATCAGCATTTGGCCAAAGCAGATGCAAAAAAACCATGCAGATTTGGAGTTCCCAAACCAACAGCAACTTTGGTATAGCAGATGCTGCTGTAAAGGAACCTGGTGGCTAGAAAAACTGGGACATGTGTGTTTTTCTCACAGGACCTCCTGTTCTCACTCACTGTCTCAGTATCAAAAAGGACAAGGCCACAACGTGCACACTGTCAGTGTTTCCCTGTGCCTTGGATTTCTGTATTCTATGGACATCTGAGTCTTTAAGCTACAGCTATGAGATAACCTCATGTGCCTCCTGATGAGTGCAGTAAGTGTTATCTGTCAGGGTGTCTTCATTTACAAAATATACACACAAACTTCCAGATGAAAGACAGGTGAGCTTGGATTAGCCTTTGTTCTAATTCTGGGGTGAAGTTAAAGAAGTTAAAAGCATAACACAGATAAAGAAAGTAATGCAGTCATCAGTCAGCTCTCTGATTATGACAATGATAGGTAGAAAAAAAATAACCTGTTCAGTAGATCGATAGATATATTGATCTATTTGAGGAGAACATAAATAATGGAACATATGCCAGGCACATGGAAATGGAAGGGACAGAGTCATCCATCTCCAAATGGCATCTGCTGATTTGTTGAACATCTAAAATATGCCCTTGCAATCTCCTGATAGTCATGGAATTAGATCAAAGCAGTGATGTCTTAGCACTGGCAGTAGTCTCTCCAGGGCCTAAAAGACCAAAATATATGACAAATCCCAGCTAAGAACCTTTCAGGTTCTGTCTCTTCTGTTATTTTTATTCTGAGAGTTTTTTGTGCATTTATTTATGTTTCTCCAGAACCTCTGGGTTATCTTTAATCGAGGCTTATGCTTTGATGACACACTGCATTCCGTCATTCAGATGTCCTACTTCTACCCCGGGAATGCAGCTAGATTAGAGTCTCTGTTATCCCAGGGAGATTGTGAGATGTTAATCCATACCAGCGTTACATCCTGGCTGGGCTCCTCACACTCTTTGCTGACAGCTTTAACAAGCAGGACCATGAATTTATTGCAGCTTCATCTGAATTTATCTGCAGAAGATGCCACCTGAGACTAAACATTCATGCATCACTTTGCCTGACTTTGGAACCCATCAACGCTCTCTCCAGGAAAGAAGTGTATTGATATTAATAATTTCTCTGTTAATGCTTACTGCCAGTCATTCACCTGATCCTCTGCAATGGCAAACATTGCTCCAGGCTCATCCTTTCCCTTTGCTCCTGGTGGACTGATTTAGTGATCTGAATGAGGGCAGAGAGCATACTAATTAAAGTCAGATATTGAATCTAAATCAGGAGATGCTGCAAATGCCAGGGAAGGCAGGGAATATGCAATTCAAAAGGAGTTCATAAACCTAGGGACTAAATGGAAAAACCTGTGATAATGCAAAAAAAATGTTGGGAAAAGGAAAATAACATGAAAGATACTTTCACAGCAGAATAACTTCAAAATGTTAATGTTAAATGTACTGTAGAAAGTAAATCAGATCAGATTTTACTTACCTTGAAGTAGAATATGGCATTAATGAAAGCAATACATTACTTTAAGTGGAATAACTGGAATTTTTCTTCATCAGAGGCAGGAACACATTTCTATATTCAATTTACTCCCAGGATAATACAGGCTAAAAATGCATTCAATAAAACCAAAGGGTAAGAGGAAAAACCAAAAGTGGTTTTTAATGATAGCTACAAAAGCCTAAATATGAATGGCACTGTCGGATGGATAGGGAGGAGTAGAAAGGTTGGCAAGAGCCTGCAAAGAAAACAGCCATGGAAGGGAGGAATTTGCTCAGGGGGCTCAGCTAGGAAAATAATTGAGTGAAGCTTTGAAAAAATGGAAAGCTCCAGGGTCACTGTCCAAAAATTGTAGAAGTCTAGAGATCTGTTCACCTAAAACATATTCCCTAGAGAAGCAAATCTGATGGCTGACACAAGTCAGGAGCAGGCTAAAAGGCAGCAAAAATAAAAGAGTATTGTATTTTTTTGTGCATAAAATTGCTACATTTTTAAGCATCAAAGGGTAAGTCCTCAGCTGAACCAGACCAGCTTCACCAAAGCCTTTGTCAGTTTATACCAGCCAAGGTCTGGCATACCTATCATAACTCATGTGCTGGGTTACAAACTGTAATTAACCCTGCCTCCACCCAGCAGAATTCCCTTGCGTTTTGTATTTGTTACTCAATACATGTTTTAGGAATAGAGGGCTGGAAGGACCTTCTGATTGTCTGATCCTGCCTTTGCTATTACCATAAGCCATAGCCACTGCAGATGATGAAGTTCCTTGCTCCCACTGTAAATAAGAAGATCCCAGAACTACTTACCAGAGGGTAGAAAACCTAACTATGTCTAAAATAACTAAATCCAGTTTTAAACACTCCCTCTTGCCTTTGTTAACAAGGTTCTCCTTTTACCCATGGTGAAAGAGGAGTAAATGCCTCCTCTATTTACAGCTGATAAATTAGAGGGAAGGTGAATTTTGCTAGAGAACTAAAGATGTTACTATATGGCTTCCTGATCATTTCCATAGGTGATGCTTTGAACTAGACAATACTCACCTGGCCATTGGAGAGCCAGGATTGCCAGGACCAGTCATGACAATCTTTTCTTTACTTTTTTCAGAAGGTCAACAGTATTGAGTGCTGGGAGATATCAGACTGAAACCTTGATCAGATGAAGTCAGCATCAGCTCTGCCACTGACAATGATTTTGCTGCATTTGCACACCTCAGATGCTTGTGGCACCTGCCTTTGCTCCTCTACATCAAAATTCCTCCCCCACGTGAGGTTCACACCAGCAAAGAGCTGTTGTCCCTCCCCATTCCAGCCTTCCCACATGATTTCTGAAGGCCAAAATGAATCCCCTTTCACCAGGCCAGAGCAGTGTCCTCCACATTCAGTGATGCCTAACTTGCCCTGGGTCATCGCCAATAGGTTTTCACAGGGTTAATGATTTTGGGAACCTCTGAAAAGCATTAGTGCAGAGAGCAATGCAGAACTGAGGTCATGCCAGTGGGAGTCAGAAGACTCACGAGACTGGCCTGACCACATCTGTCCCAGAAAAAGGGCATTCACCCCACCCCAGAGAAGGAAAAAAAACCCAGCCCCAGGCCCTGTCTTGAGAAAGGCAGCAGAAATTTATGTAGAAGAAATGTTATACTTTTTATGCAAAGAATTGCATGGACCAGTAGTAATCTTTTTATAGCAGGGGAGAAGTTGACAGTTAAAACCGGGGAGCAAATTCACTCTTTGATGCTGCACCCTACAGTGAATGAGGAAATAAAAAGATCTATTGAAAACCATTTTCCCTGGCAGGTATCTTCCATGACCCAGTTTCAATGAGATTATCAAAACAGGCATTTCACAAGACACTAGAAATCAAACAGATTTATAGAGACTGATAGTAACAGATCATTTGATACAAATGGAAAAGCAAACAAGCTTTCAAATGAGCCTTTCGACTCTAAGGCAGAAGTCACTAACACTAAGTAGAGGCTCGGGAGGCTGCTCTGAGCTTACATTTCTGCTCAGAAATCCACCTTTTTAAAAGCTCTGTATTCATTATTTTTTTTTGTAGGGCAACTTTCTGGTCATTTCAGGACCTAACCAACATTACACTCTTTCTTCTGCACAGGCTTCCCCTTCTGCTCACCTTCTGAAAGGGCAAATCAACATTAAGAACAGAGTTCAGGCTCTGCTGTTCCTGTCCAACAGCTGAAGAGAGGAGAAGCCAAACATAAGAAGGTTGCTGTGTGACAAGATGCAGATTAGAAAGGGAAATCAGAATCCTTTATCAGGTCATGCAAGTTAAATAGGAAGGAACTGGCTCTTGACACTTAATATGCTGCATGTCCATGAATACCTTGCAAATATTAACTAATCCTCATGAAACCCTTGAGACAGGTTAATATAAACCATTTATGCATACACAAGCAAACAGAAAGAGTGTCCAGAGCCTGCCTGGGTGCTTTGTCAGCGACTCAAGAACTGGAGTAGTTCAGCCAAATGCATCTTCCAACTTTGCCTAGTCCATCTGGCTTCAGTGTGAGCAGAAGACATGACCAATGTCATGTTGAAGGTCCAAGTATGTCCCAACCCCGTCAGACAAGTGGGGACATAGGAATTCATGGAAATCTGTGCTCAGATTATGAGATGGGAGCAGTTTTGAAGGGTTGAAATGAGAAGCTAGGGAAAAAGCTGGCCATTTCAGCTCAGCTTCGGAAAATGTGTGGTTTGTACAGGTGTGACTCAGTAAAATTTGGGTGTGTGGCATTTACATCCACAGGGACACCAAAGAAATTCTCCATTTAGAGAATTCTCATCACTAAGACTGTGAAACTCAAAGGCATTTTCCCATGAAAGGCATGTCCTCCATGTGTGTCTAATCCAGGAATTTAATACAGCACTTCAATAACTAAGTTTACATCCTTATGTTCTGTCTCCTCACTTTATTTAATTTCCCTGATTACGAAGGAATGAATTCCACTCCTTCTTTAAGCTGGTGAGCACAGAGAAATGGTCTTTTTTATTTTCTTTTTGATAGAAAAGGTTTTCATTTTCAACAAGAACCTAGGCAGTTTTATCCTATTTCCCTGCCTGAACTATGAGACAAAGTGGCAAGAGTAGAATTTTACCCTCCAACCCTACAAAATCCAGTTGCTTCTGGCTGGGAGTGAAGTGGGGCAGCTGTGACACTGGGGACAGTTCAGTGCAGTAGAACTAACAGAGTCCTCAGCCACGTGAGATGAAATAAAAAAATTGGTGTATACTTGACAGCTGACAATTCAAATATTTTAAAAGAAGTTACTTTATCAAGGGAAATGATTGCTCAAAGTGAGGGAGGCATATATAGCAATTTGATATGGGGATGGAATCCAGGATTCCCAGGGTCTATTCCCATCCCAGGCCACTGATCTGTGAAACTAGGAGGCTAGCAATCAGTCAACAGCTTTCCCTCAGTTTATTCTTCTACATAGGATGTTATAGTACTTAAATGCAGGACTTTGCAGAGGGTGTGTTCCTACAGTTCATGATGTGGGCTACAACAAACCAGCTCAGTGCTTTGGCATCATGGGCTGAATACTGACTGAACTGCTCCATGCCTTAGTTTTCCACTGACATAAAGAGAATATTCACGTGCTTTGAGATACTGGATGGAAAAGAAATGCAAACACAAAAGTGCAGCTATTTTATTGAAAGGAAGAGACAGGTTAAATTCTACCCTTTTGGTTCCCCTCTCCTTTGGGATTGGCATGAAAACATAAAGATGACAGGCTGGGCCCCACTCTATTAAGATTTAAATTTAGCAAGGAACTGGAAAATTACTGGGAGCCTTATGTCTAACCTCTGCCTCAGAAACAAATATGCATAATTCTTGTTCCATAGCTAAATTTGAGTGAATTACCAAATGTTGAGCCAATAAAAGAACTGTCCAACACAAACCTTATCTGCCTGAGATGCACGTATCTGCTTACAATATCCTTTGTTAGTTAAACAAAACAGAATCATTGTTGCTAAGAAGTTAATATTGTTTAAGGTTCACTGGCTAACACACAGAACACTATCCTGAGTTCCCCCAAACACATTCTTTTTCTGTTCTTTTCATTTCTTTCCTCCTTTTTCTCCTTTTGTACTGCCTTGGCTAAGGCTGACATTTTCTTTATATGAACTTGCTTGTAATATGATATGAACTTTGAAGCAAACAAACATTTCAGCTGATACAGTGAAGGGTAAATAGCTGTTCAGATCAGAGAAAACAATTCATTTGAAGAGCAAACTATAACTAAAGTAATTCCCCAAGCATTAAACAGGAGCCTACTTGCCCTATCTCCTACCAGCTCACCCTTTCCTTGACTATTTCCATAATCTGCTTGTAGCCTTTTAGACCTGTGTTGCCAGTATTCAAAATTCCTTCATCCAAACAGTGAGCTATGGCTGAATAAAGTCAACTGTCATGTTCCAATGCCTCTGTGGATGAATGAACACCATTCAATGCTCTCTGTGATGTATTTTTTCATTTGATCATAATTTCTAGTGCTGGGACAGTACATGACACAAATGAAATGAAAATAAAAAGAAACACTTAATTACCAGAGCAATATAAGTCAAGGTGCCAGATGTAAAACACATCCCTGGCAGAAAAACATCACTCCACTGCAGCAGCAGAGCACTACTAATGTCCATTTGATGACAGCAAAGCTGCACTTGGTATTGATCTGCTAAAACCATCCCATCCTCTCCCTATATTTTCCATGCCCTGCAGCATTAAAAGGCCTACTATTTAAAACACACTTTTGTCAGGATAATTTCACCTGCCAACAGAACTCTGCCCATCTGAGCAGTTACCACGGCACATCCTGCCTGATGTAGTTTCCACCAGCAGAAACCCAGAGAGTTGCCTGGTTTGTGAGCTCTGAGAGCCTTTCAGATTTCTTGGCCACAGCCCTCTTGTGTAAGCTGAGCAGGGTAAACGAGGGCATGGCAAACTCCCTGCCACCATCACCAGACATCATGAGTATCTCTCTGTGAGGCTGCAGCCTGCAGCGTGGGCAGGCACAGATATGCTGAAGGTATGTAGGCGAGACATACTTACAAAACCCAAGATCATCTTTCTGCTTTCACAAAATCAGCATTGAGAAGAGTCACTTTTTACATGTGCTTCCCCATCACAGGTTAACATCTGAAACATTTGGCTTTCACTGGATACCAATTTTTTTAGCCTAAGGACTCAGGAAAAACATTTTTGGCAGTCTGAAAAATGAAGTCTTTGATTTTACACACAAAAGAGGCAGAGAATTGGAGGCAGCAGTGGAAGCTGCAGGAGGTAGAGATCAGTCTGAGGGTCCATGTCAGACCTTTAATGGGTTTCATCCCACAGACTGGCAGTGAGAAACCCCTTAAGCCAGGAGCAGTTCTTGTAACCATACCAACAGAGCAAACGTGTCTCCAGCAAGCACAAAGGGACTGAAATCCAACTATAACTCATGGCCTCTGCACAAATTCACTCTGAATTTCTGCTGGCATCAAGTAGGCCTCATTGGGAGGATAATGTTCAGACCTAAATGTGTATCCCAGCCAAGCAGTGACAGGTGAAGTGGGCTGTCTGCACCGAATGCATTTGACACCACTTGCTAACTCTTCAAGGCAGAAAGGTACAAGATATGCCCCAGGATAGTAGAAATGACTGTCAGATCTAAAATACGATCATCAAATGTGTAGACTAAGTTGGTCTTGCAAAGGAGCTTTAAAATCTGTCTGTTTGGGGGCTCCTGAAATAGCATTTCCCAAAGATTTACAAAAAACTACAATGAAGCCATCAGTGAAGATGCATCATTGCCCCATACTGGGCAGATTTAGAATATTTCATCACATGTCATCAACCACTACAGGAAAAAAGCTCATAGTGACTCATCATGGCTGAGATTGTAGGGATCTGTGGCTTCAGGGCATGAGGAATTAGTCTGATGCACAATTCTGTCCACTGGGAAATTACATATGGCTGTGACATACAGCACAGACCATTTGTGACACTCCCATAGGACCCTGAAATTTTATCTTTTTTTTCAGAGTGTATAAACACAAAGTCCCAATTCAAATATGAATTTAAAAGCTAGATAGAAGATTATTTTCCTTTTCATATCAGGGAAGATCAGTCAATAAAATCAGATTAAATGAAACATTAAGTGATGCCAAGATCAAAGAGTTTCTCCTCTTAGAAATGCCTCCCTACTCCTCTACGGTAAGATATAATTATAGCAGAACACAACCAAAGAGATTCAAAGCATCCATTAAAAAAAAAAAAAGGAAAGGGAAAAAGAACAGTGTCCTAGATCTAAATTGCAGAAGGACTATTCCCTTCTGCCTTCAAAACATTGCATAATCTGCTTTCCAGATCAATTAGGGTATCCTTTTTCACAGTGCAGAGCACTTGCGCTCTCTGGAACCAGAAACTGAGATAAACCTGTGAGGAACTAAGGACTGTCACAAACCTCACACCTGCTGATCCAAAGCATAACTCTTTCAGCAGCTTGCACAGCCATAAGCACAGAGGACTACAGAAATACACATCACATGTGCACACGTAAACACTCACATGACACAGACAACCCATCCCTACAAGGAGCACCAAAGGAAAGCAGGTGACACGTGACCTGTCACTTCACTGCTACACTGGTGCTTGGGGCAGAGGGAATGGCCAAGCAGGAGCGCACAGGAGGCTTCTAACCCTGAGTCCAGGGGTGGTTGTACTTCCATGAACTCATCACAAACCCCAGACCAAGAGTATTCCTTTGCAAATCCATTTCTGCCTTAACTTAATGGACTCTCCACCTCTGCTCTACATAAAGGTTCACCTGCCATGGACCCTTCCTTGCACCGGTCCAACTCTCCAACAGCTCCTATACTTTACCCTTTCATTCAGCTCAGTTACATAAGCTACTACCTACCTGCTATTTTAGATTATATTTAGCAACATGATAGGGGAAACAGAAACAACAAGTTTGGGCTAATTTCCCTCCCTCCTCTCTTTGTTTGGTTTTCTGGAACTACTTCATCCCAAACATTTGTAAATATTGCTTGGAGTTACATTCCAAGTTCCAGCAGTAAACACTAAACTAGCTAATATATATATAGAAGGATCCCTGTTCTTCCAGTGTAACCAGGCAACCTTGCAATACAAAGTTAGATCACAGCTATTTGTTCAAAAAGTGTTTTCACAGATATTTCCTCTTTCCCCCCCCTTGACTTTTTCCACTAGGCACTACTTGTATTTATCATCTGGAGATTCTGTTCCCTTTTTCCTTTTAAAAAACTTTATAACAGCTTGTTTCAAGAGCAGCAATGCACGGGCAAATACATAACAAAGCTTGATTTAGTTTAAGAAGAATGAAAGAAAATGAGCAGAAGTTTCACAAGAACACCTGAATATAAATCCTTTGTCACATACTGTGGTAACTCTGGAAAGAAGATAATTTCCAAATGCTGAGGAAATCAGAATGTTGTAAGGAAGGAAAAAACCACATTTACACAAACACTAAGGCAAGCTGAAGATGTGTTTTACTATATCCTACCTAACTCTGGTTGAAGGTTTCCTCAGAGAACAGAGGTCAGGCTGAACTGATTTTTTTCCAAAGGAAAGTATTGATTTTTGTTAAATTTTTCAATTGAGAATTCTTTGTAATAAAGCCAGCACCTCAATAGGAAGTGTTTTTCATTTCAAAATGTCAATTCAAAATGAAAACTCTTACTTTGACATATTGGATTCCTTTATTTTGCTGTGCAATGTGGACATTTTATGCTGTTGCTTATTTGAAAATCTCTTCAGAATATTTTTCTACTATATGGCTCAAAATTTCAACTTTGGCTTCCTATTCTGAGTAGAAACAATTTTTTTTACAGCTATTACAGCTTTCTTCTGGGCTAAAAAATTCTGTTGAACATTCCCTGATCTCAGTGTCATTCTTTTCTCGTGAAGTGCTGCAGTACATAGTAGACATTTTTTTGTCAGAATAATAGCCGATTAAATCCTGCCCATTTTGAAAAAAATACAAACACATTTATTGTTTTCAGCCTTCAGGGCAAAGGGAGAGGGAGAAAGAAGGAAAATCCTCTGAAGTCGCCCAGGAGATTTTAGCAATAGCAATCTTGTGCCATGTTTTGCACATCTGCCTTAGTGTTTTGCAGATACCTTCATGGGTCCACAAAACTAAACAGTGGGTGACACTAAAGTTACGAAATCAACTTACTTCCTCTCCAGAAGCAAAACTCACTTCCTAAATGATAGTTTTTGCCTTTACAGAGTCCAGAGATCTAGGGTCGTGTAGATGAACAAGGAAAATGAGCCTGAAACAAGGAAGAGATGGAAATTAATCTTGCATATTTATTAAGTACAGAGTAGTTTACACATTTCAAGTGTTCAGAATGAACTCCCATTGCCTTTTCCAGGCAACTCAGCTTCCAGCAAAGCGTCTTTTCCAAAGTGCTTTGTTCCTCAATTTACCAAAAAGGAAGCAATGGGCACGAGGGCAGATGCTGATTTAGTAAGCACAGACTCCTATTGGGCAAGTGGCTTTTCCTGAAGTTGTTTATGCTGAGAGCTGACTTTGAGAAGCTGAGGTCAGCAAGGGAATATACTTTATGGTTTGGCCTCAGAGTCGCTGTGTGATTTGTCTTCCACGTCTTGGTATTCAGAGGAAACTCTCTTCAGTCACAGTCTTTCCCCTCACCTCAGTGCTTGTTTTTTATTTTCTTGAACAGATGAAGATCTTGGATGCTTACAGACAGCCTGAGCCCATAGGATGATATCTAAGAATAAAGGCAGTGGGTAAGGCTCACTGCAAATTTCTTCTCATTTTGACAAATTCCTTAATTCTGGCAGCTTCTCTACAGAACATGCTGGATTCCACTAAAATTGATGGGACTGATGAAACAAAACTGTTGGTCGGTGATTTTCATTTGCCAGTGGCACCTCATAAAAATTAACCCCTAGGTTTTTGATGCAACATTATAACTATCTAGTCCCAATGATAGCACAAGGAGAACATAAATAATTTCTTAAGTTCAGTTGTAAAGTACCTGAACACATAAAGTACCTGACAAATAAAACAGCTAATAAAGATGAAGAAAGGTGCCGTGACAACAGACCAGTTTCCCAGGCCTTCATTACAGCAATGATAAAATGATTAAAAAAAAGCAGTAAGAGCAACCATAATCATGTGTAGATCCCATTTTCCTATTATTTGCCAATATGAAAACATTAATGTAACTCAAATAAAGCAAAACATTTCTAAAAAATAATTTATCAAAATTCTCTGAAAGATGTCAATGTCTGTTCAGGCACTGCACCATATTCCCTATTTCACTGCTCCCACACATCAAGGCAAACAGTGGTTAAAAGGAACAATTTCTCATGGTTATAAAATACAGGACTCAGGCAGAAAGTCAACAGGCCTGTTCATGCTTCCGGTGCAATTTCTGCACAGAACTTTCTCTTTGTTTTGTTTTCTCTCTTTCCTTTTCTTTTTTTTTTCCCTTTTAAACAAAAATAGTCATATCCAACAAACTAGCCAGACTGAAAGGGAAACAGTTCAAAAGGTGTTTTTAAACACTTTTCCATCTCAGCTGGGCAACAATTCATAGTGTTACTTGCAGCAGGGATTCAGAGTGAGCATGGACTGCCCTGTGTGCTTCCAGGCACTGCAGAGTGGTAAAGAATACTGATTTTGCTGGTGATGAGTTTTTGTCTTGATGGTATCAGGGCTGAAATGTTTACCATCTTCCTTTTTGTGTAAGGTAGTTGCCCAAGCTTTGGGCACACACAAATATCACCTCCTGTAAGCTTTGTGTAAATAAATGTCTTGGCAGGAGCTCACATTTCTGGATTACTTCTGACTTCATTTCCTTAAAAGCAAAAAGCAGCTAGATGGGAGGAGGAGTTAGCTTGGTGATTAACTCTACCTTTTTCCCCTCTCATCCCCCCAAAACTGGGTATAAACAAAAAAAGTAATTGAGAGACACAGTCAAGAAAAATAGCTTGGAGGGCCAAACTTTTCAAGAGGAAATGGAGTTTCAGCACCAAAGGCAGTTCTGTAATGGGACAGGACAATGTGTTATGATGCTCTTCAAGTTGTCTGAATGCAGCAAGTGTTACTGTCCTGTGCTACAGGAGTTACAATACATCACCCAGATAGGCAAGGGAGGGACCTTCAATTATTTTAGTCCATACTTACTACAAAAGACTAACTAGAAATAAAATCCTGAAGACATAGAAAAGCCCTGAATATAGCAAGAGTGAAAGCATAAGGAAGATGATCTAGAATTTTTATCAAGGGAGCTGATTCCTTTCCCACTCTGATTTTCACAGCTGCTGTTGATAGATGCTCCCAGGAGGGTGTCAGCTTGGTAGATTCACAGAGCAACATCAAGTTTTCCCAGTCATGGGAAAACAACTGCTGCAATTGTAGGATGCTGGTGTTGTGCTGTGCATCCCTCCAGAAGGATGGCAACAAATTGGAGACACAGGCAGAGAAGAATTGTCTGAAGTTCAACAAAGGCAAAAACAGGGTCCTACACCTGGGGAAGAATAACCCTAGGCAGCAGCACAGGCTGGGGGTGACCTGCTGGAAAGCAGCTCTGCAGACAAGGCCCTGGGGCTCCTGGTGGGCGACTGGCTTTCCCTTAGTGTGCCCTTGTGGCCAAGAAGGCCAATGGGATCCTGGGGTGCATTAGGAAGAACACTGCCAGCAGGTTGAGGAAGGTGATCCTGCCCCTCTACTCAGCCCAGGTGAGGCACATTTGGAGCATTTTACAATTCTGGGCTCCTCAGGATAAGAAAGACATGGAACTCATGGAGCAATCCAATGGAGGGCAACAAAGATGATTATGGGACTGGAGCACCTCTCTGAGCAAAGGCTGAGGGAGCTGGGCTTGTGCAGTCTCAAGGAGAGACAGCTGAGGGGGGACCTCACCAATATCTGTCAGTATCTGCAGGAAGAGTGTCAAGAGCGTGGACCAGGCTCTGCTCATTGCTGCCAAGTGATAGGACAAGAGCCAATGAGCAGAAAGCACAGGAAGTTCCACCCTAACATTAGGAAGAACTTCTTTACTCTGCAGTAACTGAGCACTGGAGCACATTGCCCAGAGAGCTGTGGAGTCTCCATCACTGGAGATATTCTAGAACTGTCTGGACACAATCCTGCACAATGTGGTCTGGGATGACCCTGCTTGAGCAGGGAGGTTGGAACAGATGACCCACTGTAGTCCCTTCCAGCCTCACCCTTTCTTGTGAAATCAAAGCCCTTCCACTCCTGAAAGTCATTAATAAAATCCACAGATCCTTTGTAAATCAAGGAGGCGAATCCAAAGGGTAACCACTTAAAACAAATGGACCAGATCTGCAGTGTGACTTGGATACCACCATGTCAATTTATACCATGTGAGGGATCCATCCTGCATATTTTAAAGCAGTAAATTTTGACTGGATTAGGCTGGCCTTAATCACAAAAATGTTCTCTTCAGGGAATGGCTGTCACTCAAGAGAGAACTAACAGAGCACAGCCATTGTTAGCAGGAGAATGGAGGCCAAATGCTTTCCTGGCCAGCCGCTGTGGAAGGGCTGTGAGGTCAGAAGCGAGGAAGTGTCCTCACTAGCTCTACCAGGACTTCAACAGGTTGCAGAGTTACTTTTCCTCTAGAGAGGACTGCATATGCTCCCTCAAAATACTTGGCAGACAGAATAAAACTTGGAGAGGAAGCAAGAGAGATTTAGAGAATTGAAAGTCAGACTAGACACTGTCTTTGCACACTCAGCCAGCAATCTGGAACTAACTTATCTGCTAGGAAAATGCAACTGCTGTCATCAGCAATTCTCATTATACATTTCAACTGCCCCAAACCACCACATAATTGCATATTCCTTCCTCCCTTTCATGTACCAACCAGCAAGCAGGTGTACTCCCACCTAGCTTTCTCCATGTAAAATAAAAATTATTCCCCCAACAGCAATCCCTCCTTTTCCACCAGATTTTCTCTAGGATTCTCAGGTGTACATAATGTACTCCCTCAGTGGTGACTTAAGCGTTTTTTAACCCTCCTCCATTAAAAACCAAATAGGATCCAGCAATGTGGTTTGAGGGAGCAAGGCAAACATGCAAGACAAATAGAAATATCTTGCCAACTGCAGAGCAGTCTGGATCGAGGCATGAGATTCATCCAAGGCACAATTTCATTGCCTTCATCTGGATTAAGCAAAGAATAGATTTGGCCTGGAGACCAAATTGATCCATCTGGATATAAACTGATAGCAGTAATTAGAGCTGGTATGAGCTGTTGCAACTGCTGGCATCTCTCCTTCCTTGGTTCTTTGCTGCCCAGCAGTCTGATTCAATTCATCACTGTATTAAATAATGAAGCTTCTATTCTTAGCAATACTTTATGCTGCCCAAAACATTGTGTTCCAATCCCATGGCAAACCTGGAAAGAGTCTAGAAATAGGCAAAGAAAATGTGAGATGGATTCTTACACACAAAGGCACAAAGGCCTGCACAGTTCAAGGTGAAGACAAATCCCAGGGGACATGGGAGTGCTATACAGACTAGACAATAGCACAGGGAAAGCTGGCAATGTTGTGTACCCATGGGGGAAGCAAGAACAATCAAAGTCTTTACTTATACCACAAGCATTTAGCTGCAGTCAAAAATAAAATTATCTTCCTCTTCTCCAAAAACCACGAGTTAGACACACAGATAATAATTCAGAAATAAGCAATAGATGCTGCAAAAAAGTTAGGAAGGGTTGTAAGTTTGGGTAGTTTAGACCCTATGAATAAGAACCTGATTTATAAAGAATATTCTACCTTCAGTCTGGCTGTACTATTATCATCTACAGGATCTCTTGTTTCCATCTCAAAAATTTGTGCTTTGGAGAAGAGGTGCTCATCTTCTGGTCAGTACCCTGTCCTGTTTAGGACTTCCTGTGATACATCCCTCATGCTTCATTGGTTAGATGTAGAGGGAAGGTGGGTTCAGAAGTACAATAAAATGAAATCTGTAGTTAGAGCATCTGAAAATTCAGGAGTATTCCGACCTGGGGGCTGAAGCATATTTTAACCCAACTACTCAGTGAAGCAAGGATGCCTATTGACTGTTATGGATTTGAATCAAGCCTTTTATGTGACTATTTCAACTAGATTTCCCTGTCATTCAACACTCTCTACTCTCCATTACATTGTATAGTTACTTTTCAGCTATGAGAACTGCTGCTTAACACAGCCCTTAAACAGCTTTCAAAACATCATAGATTTCAGCAATTAGAGGTCCTACGTACGATAAGGCCTGGAAATGATCCTACTCTCTAGCAAGAGCAGAGGCCAAGGATGGTACTATTTTTAGGAAAGTTCACCTACTCAGTCTTCAAAACACCTTCAGCAATTTAGGACCACAGTTCATGAAGAACCCATCATCTCCTTATGATTAGGTATGAAAGACAGTTTGAAGAGATACTTAGAACTTCTAGCAGGACTCAACAGTTCTGTGCTCATCACTCTGGGACTCCTTTCTCCACTTAGCATAAAAAAAGCATGCAGATGGC
The DNA here is from genome assembly GCA_013396695.1 of Sakesphorus luctuosus. Taxonomy (NCBI): domain Eukaryota; kingdom Metazoa; phylum Chordata; class Aves; order Passeriformes; family Thamnophilidae; genus Sakesphorus; species Sakesphorus luctuosus. Next base: position 417,469 of record VWZD01013038.1, read on the forward strand.
ATCTATCCCACTCACATTGCACACACAGTGCAGGAGTAAAACACAAGGGTTTGAAAACCCAAGCTTCTACTCCAAGAGATCCACATCACCTGCTGTGGTTTACTGGCCTTGCAATTTCTTTTTGGAGAAAGGCTGAGAGGTCCTGAGACCTTATACTTTTTAATATTACACCTGCTAGCATCTGAAATTTGCCACCAAACTCTTATTTTTTCACTTCCTGCTGACCACTACAGAATCTGGAAGGCCATGCTTGGGGCTCTGCATGCATGATCACATGTGTGTATGCAATATGTGTGTGTGTGTCTGTGTGACCAATGCCCTCTAGAGGGAATCGATGGCCAGGCAAGACACTGGTTCTGAAGCCAAGGGTACTGGTTGCCACAGCTGCTGAGGCCAGTCATCACTCATGTTGTCAGCCAAAAACCTTACTGAGAAATTCCATGGGAAAAAAAAAGGTAAAAGTGGGTTTGGGTTTAAAAAAATAAATCTAGGAAGTGTCATTCCTTGGAGGGTATTTGGTAGAGCTGACTGCATGGTGTACAAGTTTCCTCCCCCAAAACTATACTGAATACTGGGGGCAGAGAGGTAGAAAAGATGAATCAGAAGCTAATCTTCACCTTAGGAGGCCTTTGCAATAAAGAACTGGTTTAAGAGTATCCACTGTCTTAAGGTCCTTTCCTACCAGCAGAGGATCTTTAAAGAAGTTGGTCCATCACTCAAGGCTTTGTCTGCACTTCAGAGAACATGTATCAGCTGTGCAGCAATGGGGAAACACCAAGTTGACACTTTAGTGAACTCATGTCCTCTACCAAAGAACCCTTTCAGCTAAGACAGTAACGGCACACTAGTAGAAAAGAGGTAAATGCTTTTGGTATTGCTATCCTTTGGTGTCAATCCAGTGCATGCATACAATATACCTGTCTCCAGGTATTTTTGAACACTAATTAAAAAGAGGTAGCCTTCATCTCATTTGGTCTTTCTGAAAGCATCCACATAGGGAACTTTCTTTCCAAATACAACCTTGATCTGACCTTTCTATATATGACTTTGATCTATAGACCCTGACATGAACACAGCTTTCATCAGGGAACAGTCATTTTGGAGGAAGGACCCAATGGAATGACTATATTTATATCTCAAACACTTTGTAAAGCTGTTACATACAGTACAATCTATTCTTTTCCATTGCATATGTATAAATAGTCTCCTCCTTGTCTAGGGGTCAATTGAGCTTGTGTCTCAGTGCTGGCTCTGAACTCAGAAGCTCACTCGTGCCTATCAATTGCTCTAGGTACTCAGATCTCTGCTGTCACACATGCTTTGAATTCTGGCACCGCAGATCCACCAAGGAGATTCCAAGGCTCCTTTAATACTTAAAACGCAGGTGCTTGCCTGAAAATCTGATCTGTAAAAGCTCATATGTCAAATACTGTGAAGACATCCTGAGTTGGGTCTGCTGCTGCTGCAAAAAAAACCCCCAAACAACTAAGGGGACAATAGGCAGAGTACTGACTGGCTTCTGCTTCTATTTCAGCCAGTAATTTTGTGTCCAAGAGCATATTACAGGATGTGGGAAAGCAGAATTCATCCCTAGGCTTCCTAGTTTAGGGCCAGGGCTTGATTCCAGGTTTCCAGCGTCTGTGCATGTACTTGGCATAGTACAGCCTGGGTCCTGCTGCAGTCCCAGCCCTCCTGGTGCTTCAGTGTTTGCTGTCGCTTAGTATCTTTCTCCACATTCTATCTATGGCTGCCTACACAGGACCCCTTCTATATAGTGCACACTTTACTCTCCTGAAGACCAGTATCACCATCAGGGTAGAATCCACAGCCCTGCAAGCTGGGAGCAATTCAAGAGTAACGCACTCAAAAGACCTTTATTATATACAGTAAGACAAAAGGCCTTCTAGCTGGTGAGCATGCCATTCACCTCAGCCTTTCACTGAGACTGAGAAAAGCTGTACCACAGAGCCAGTCTCTGATGCTAACTTAGAAATGGAGAAACCTTTATGGGCTCCTGAAGCCTTTATCCTCCCTACTGCTCAGTATTTATCTACTCTCCAGTGCTTTGGCAGTCTGGCTTTAAATACCTCGAGCATTGAATCTCCTTGAGTTTAGACAGATCAACAAGCCAGCAATTAGGAAACTCTTTACCAAAAGCCAGGTTACATATTGCTTTTCCCTAATTTTTATCATCTTTCTTCTCTTGTTCAAATTGTTTATCCCTTAAGGACTTTTTTTTAATGCTTTCTTTTTTCTCCCAAGAGTGGGACTTGGTTTGCCAATGATACTGGACCTTAGCTTGGTGTTTGGGAAATGCAATTAAAAAACCAAACAACCAAGGTCACTCATGAATGTTTTATAGATATCAATAAAACTTCTAATTCTTAATTTTAGTCATTCTTAAAAAAAAAGTGCAAGAAATGATCTTTCCAAACGTCTGGCCAAGTCTGCTGGCCAGATTTATTTATACATGATCCCAAACTCCTGAAAACATAATAGTTCCAGGAAAAAAGAAAAAAGGAAAAGAAATGCACTTTATGGGATCTTTGGTTGGTTAAGTCCACATCTATTTCTGCTTGATATCCAAAGCCAGTTTGAGCTTCCTGATCACCATAATTCCCTAGTTATTAGACTTGTTTATGTAACTTCTAAAAATAGAGAATAACTATATTTTGTTACATTAGAACATGAGTTTTTCTTAAAGACAGAGATGTTAAGGAAAAAAGCCACTAGGGGAAAAGGCAGGAAAAAGTTAAGAACATTTCCTTCAGCCAGCTTCTAAAACACACTGTGCATTTCCTCTCTTCATGAGTCGGAGAACAGTTTTGGAAAACTGCTGTTTCTCACACGCTTTCATCTCATGGCTGGTTTTAGAGACAAGTATTCACAGCTGCATGAAACAACTGAGAATCTGCTATTTGCAATTATTATGCTTCTCTTGATCTATAAGAATCTGAAGTGCTTGCACATTTCTCTTTTTGTCCTTTCAGTCCCATTCCTGTCCCCAGCCCCCTGGCTCTGTGTGGTGCTGCCGATGTCACCCCAGAGGACATCCCCCCTGGATACAAATCTGGCAAGTACCCCATCCCTACCATTTGCTCTTGCAGAAAGGTCCTGAAGCTCAGTCACCTATGTAGGCACCACTGGCAGCTCAGAGTTGACACTCTTAAGATCCATTAGTACCAAAATTGCTTCCCTTTTCCACTCCTTTATTTGCTGGACACAACAGACTACCTGTAACTCTGCTTGCTTTAAGTTTAAGCAAAATCATATATTTCACACATGCTCTCCTACCATTTAGGAATGTACATGGCAGTCTCCTCTCCTGAGGATTTTTGAGAACTTCGAAAACATAATTCAACCTCTTAATTCCTGAAGCTGGTAAATATTAGAATATCTTTGTATCTTTCTGCAAGACATGCAAGCTCAGGTTTGTGAACTGGTTCAAGGTTACACCTTTCCATGGTGCAGGTGACAAAAACCTGAAGTCTGAGTGTAGAGCCTCAGTTCTGCTGTTGGTGAGCCATAAGGCACCTATGAACAGCCTCATTTTTCTCCCTGTCTCTGTCCCAGCAGGGCTCAGTGAAAAATATTATCTTCTCCTTCTTAGCCTTGTCTTTTTCACATCTGCAGACACCAAAAATGATACCTTTGGAAATACAAGTTAATCCTATCCCCCAAACATGTCCTTTTCCTGATGACAGTTCACTTGGGGCTGCCTCTGATGTCCCCAGCTGTGTATTATGTGCAGGTGGGAGATTTGTTCATGTCACACATGCAGAACAAACTCTTGCCATTGCACCAAGAGAAGGCAAGGTATTAAACAGAGTTTACAGAATCTGAATTTGGCCCTGAATGAGTGCCAAACAGCTGAATTTTGACCAGACAAACCCTAAGGAAAACTCATGTGTTAAACTCAGCTATGCTTCCCATAATAAACATGAACTCAGATCCTCCAGAAGGTTAGGCCAGGTATCCATGTAACGGGAACAGGTTGCACTAAGATGAATTACCTTCCTCTTTAAAGACACATCTCCTACTAAGAAACTATTCCACATTACACAACACTAGAACAGAAACAACTCAGCGGCGTGTCTGAAAGTGGCAGTTACAGACAGGGAGGGCAAAAATCTGTCACTACCACTAGGTAAAATTTCCATGCCTCATTTGTCCTGCAGATCACTATGCTGTATAACACCAGCCTTCATGCTCTTCATACTATTCCCATCCATCCACCCAGGAGTCCTGAACGCTGTGTGACAGGAACACAGAACTGGACTCAGAGAAACAGCTATTTTTCCAGTATACAATAGCTGCTGCTTCTCATCTTGGTAACTTATCTTCCACCTAAAGGACTTTCAGGACCCTACGCAAGTGCACACATGCAAGAGAATAAAGGTATCTGTCATGAAATCTACAGGCACAGCCTTTACCAGGTGGGATGTGAACACTCACCAGACAACACTAGAGACTTTTATTTGTCTTCTAGAGAAGCACCTTCAGAGTGCCAGCAGAAGGGCACATAGTTATCTAAGTTTGCCAGGTCAGTTTTTAGCACAAGCATTTGTCTCCTCCTCCCCTGTCAAGTGCATCTCCCCCTCCTGGCACACAGCAGCCTTGAGAGGAAAGTTACTGTGCCCAGGAAGGGCTTGGCACTGCACTAATGTACATTGACAGTATGTTTTCTTCCCTGGCACCCAGCCATGTACAAATCCCCTTTCTGAGTCACTCCCAGCGAGAAAACCAACACTGGCGTTTTGCTCTGTTGAAATGGTAAGGCTGAGAGAGCAAACATAAAATGAGTTGCCAATCAGAAGGGGTTGGGGATGAGCTGATGTCTGGAAGCATCAGAGGCAAGGGGAGGGAATTCCTGTAAGTGCAGTGTAACACTGATAAGGGAGGAAGAGAAAGAGTAGTGAAGGATGCTGGAAAAACAGCACTTGACAGAGCAGATGATGCACGCTCCCATCAGTGAACCATGGAGAAGTCAAGCTTCACAGGCTGGACTCTCTTTTTCCTCTTTTCCTCTAATTATTTTTATTGCCATAACATTTCTCACAGACATCAGGTCCAGTTTTGCCCTGCTCTGTAGAAACGTGGCAGATGCAAGTACCAGGGTTGAAACAGGGACCAGTAGAGCAATAAAAGCAGGGTTCTCTGCAGCTTGAGGTGGGAAGCCAGGCCAGCAGCTGGGAGCTATAACAGACCAATATCCTCTGCAGATTGGGCACAGATGTGGACATGTAACCACAGGCCAGGGTGTTACACAAATAAATCATGTGGGCAAACTGTGCTGCAAATGCTTACAATCTAAACAGGCAAAAGACGCAGGGGAAGAACGGGGCAAGCAGAAGATAGTGACCCAGGTGAGAAACGAGTCTTCTCTGGTTTTCTTGAAACAAGATCAGAGCATGGAAGTTAATCTGCATATCTGGATGATCTAGTGACATTTTCTCAGTAATTTAGTGCCCCTCACGCCACTTTGCTGGAGTTATTGAAGTGATTAGTTACTTTACACTGTAATGAAACAGGTGGAGGGGAGTAAGCGAGTCTTGCTTGGCTAAAGGTAACCTCTCTTCTGCCTTGGGAAAAAAAAAAAAAAAAGCAGAACAAATTTCATCAGGGCTCCATTCAAGCACTCCAGTGACTAAATCGTCTTGGAAGTCTTTAGACAAAGGTTCTAATACTTGCCTCTGAAGGTAGAAACAGGGCAGCACATACAAGTCATAGATCACAGTCTGAAGACATTTAATTTTGAGCCAGATAACAATAATAGGAGCATCTCAGGCATGTTTGGGACCATTGACAGAATCATCAGCTGGCAATTCCCTCTCAACCTTTTCTCTCAACATAGGCATAAAAAGTAGATTTGAAAGCAATTCTATGCTCCAGACTGCTAAAAGCTAGTGAAGAGCAGATTTCTGCTTTTAAAGCCCTCTCTAACAGGGCAGTAATTAGATGCTACAAACAGAGTTCTTGGCCATGTTTGTAAGCCATTTCTCTCAGCCCCTCCTCCCACTTCAATAGCCCCCAAAGTTGCTTAGAGCATTTCCAGTTGCTTCTTTTTCCTGTAGAGATGCCTTATTTCATCCTCATTCTACTCCAATAACTCCTGAGCCTGCTCTTGTTTATATCACCAATATTTGTCCAATGTAGGATGTGCCAGCATTGGCACACTGACACTTGCCAAAAGGATGGACAGAAGCACTGATAGAAGCATTGACAAAAGCATTGAGTCATACTCTGTGGGAAGCAGGAAGAACAGCTGCCTGCGGAGTCATCATGCCCTGCTATGGCACTTGTACCATCAAGGAGAGTCTTGATAAAAAGGGAATCATTGAGCTGCTTGAAGCCATGACTGTACTAAAACAAGACAGTGTCCAAATGTGCTCCTCTTTTTTGCCTTTCACATGGTGTAAATCGAAAAGTGTGTTACTTTTAAGGTTTAAAATGCATTCTGAAACTTTGAATTTGAACTGATGTAGCCATCCAAAGTTACTGCATTAGGAACAGAGGAAAAACTGCCACAAAATTACAGCCTTTCAAGGAGAAAAGGCAGATGAAATAATCTATTTCCATAATTTTATTTGTGCTGCAAACCAAAAAATATGAAATCCATACACTGAGCTCTGTACAATCTCATACGCAATGAATAAGAATACCCACAAGATTAAGTATAACTTGGTGATTTTAGGCAGATACTCCAGTCCACACAACTCTGAGAAGCAGTAGTCAATGGGATAAATTAAAATATGAGCAGACACTAAATGACTTCAAATGCCCAGGAACAGCATAGAAGACTAAGCCTTCATTATGTGGCAGCCACCATTAAATGGGATGTGTAAATAAAACTGAGTGAAAATAGAGATTGCACACAAGGCATAAACTCATTAGTGCTCAGCATCTCCCAAGATCAGGCGGGTCTCATACTGAACATAGGTGATAAAACCACAATAACACTGGCAGCTGTTCCCAAAGCACTCAGCTTCCTCCTGTCTCCTGTCAGTGGCTCATGACCCTAGCATGCAGCATCCCCACACACAGGCCCTCACAATCAGTTTGTTAACAGTGGCACCCACAGAATTTCTTTCAAAAATGGAATGAAGCAGAAAGAGCTGACCCCCACTAAATTAGGATTAACGAAAGCTGTCGGTCTATATAAACAGTGTGAGAGGAAAGTGTACTTCTGATGTATAGAATGAAGCATTACAGCACTTCAAGTTATAGGAAGATCCTTCTATACCTAAGCTACGTAAGCACCATCAGTTGCTCCTAGAAACAGAGTTGAGGTGCAGAAAGATGAAGTTAGTGTTATCTTCAAATCTTATGGCTGAGGATCCTCATGAGCTCTGCACTCTACGGATATTTCCTTGGGTTCCACTCCTTCCCACAGAATACACAGACCAGCTTAGACTACCCTGTATGATTGCTCTGGGACAAAACATTTGTGGCTTCAGACTTCAGAGCTGTACATGTGCACACGTGTGGAGCTGCCCACAAGTGCCTACACCTGTGTGAACACACACACAGACACAATGCTCAGTACGACTCAATGCAGAAACACCACCAGAATCACGACAGTGCTTCTGCAAAGTCTGGACTATGTGTGGGGCACGTGTATCTGAGATTAATCAGCACAGATACAATTTCTTTTTTCCATCACCTGAGGATCTAATGCTAAATGCCTCTGTGCTCATTTAAAACAAACTAAAGAGACAGGCTACAGCTCCCAGGAAAAAGCACACACTCAAAGACAGAGCTAGCCCCTCCTCAAGCTAATAACAGTACCAGGTGCTGGACTGGTATCACTACCCTTGAACTTAACCTTATATGAGTCATCTCTGAGATGGTTGAAACTGACAGGTTGTTTAAAATCACCACCCATGGATTACATTCAAAGGGAGCTTTAAAATATTTTCTAATTATTTTTGCTTCCACTCCACCAAACACTGTTAATCAAGAGCTATTTCCAAAACATGCTGTATTGTAGCAGTGCAATACTCCACAGGAGATGCACCAATTGGGTTGGACACCTTCCAGCTCCCACTGTCAGATGACCAAGCTGCTCTCATTCTTAGAATAAGGTGCTCTTTATGGGTGGGGAATTGACATTTTTTTCTTCATTTACACAAAAGGTAAAGAGGAATGCTTGGCTGTGGAGAAATCAAGCTGCCTGTCTGGATTTTGCATTTGGATGACCATTCACTATCAGTTATATAGATAAGACTTTTCTTCATTTACTCCTTGTTTCATTTCCCAGGGTGTTATTTCTTTGTGGTGCTCATAAAGGACCTGGCCTCTACTCTCCTCATGTGGGCATGACAACAAGCAACACTCAACCCTTCCTGCAGTAGGAGAAAATTGGAAGGAATTTTGCATCTCCAAAACCTGGGATCCAGCTCTAAGTCTGGCACTGGGTTTTGGGCTTGGCTGACACTCTGTCATCCATGGCAGTTTGTTTGCAGAGACTTCACACTGCTCCTGTTTTCCTCTACTTTGCATTCCTAATTTTTTTACATCTAAAGCTCAGTATGGAGAAAATGTGAATACAACACTGAACAAACCTTAATGCTTCAAACACAGAGCCACCTGGTAGTACTCCTGCAAGTATAAAAATCAGACTCTCTAAAGAGAAAAAAAAGAGGAAAAATAATTCAAATTTGTCTAAAATGATCCTTTTTCTCTGTGCAGGGCTTCTGAGCTTTCAAATCCTTTTCTCAATCCCCCTAATTTAGAATTGGTAAAACATGCTGTTACCAATATATCAATGCTTTGAAGCTTCATCCTAAAAAATGCTCAGAAATTTTTGAAAGCAGCTTCACCATACACTGGTAGTTTACACTAGAGTGGTTATCAATGTGTAGAGACTCTATATGAATAAATACATCAAAAGCAGTCACTAAAATAATTTCAGTCAAAATGGCATAAAATTCGTTTACTCCAAGATGTTCTAAGAATTAACTAGTTTTAAAATAGTTTCTTTTCAAAGCCTCCAAATTGCTTTCACCCAAATCAAGTCTTTAATTTAATCTTCTCAGAAGCTTTGAAAATTTGTATTGAGAATTTCAAAAGCCCTAAGTTTTCTCTAAAAAAAAAAAAAAGAAAAAGAAAAAAGTAGAAATGCTTCTGTTAGTTAACTAATTTAACAAGCAGCAGCCCTGAATTTAATGAAAACAGGTCCAAAAAACTAAATGTGTTTTTCAGTCTGGATTTTCCCATAACCACTTTCCCTCAATGGCCATGCATGTTTTCCTGGTCACCAAGATAGGTACAGAGATACTCAGTTAACAAAAAAAAAAAAAGGAAAGACTCACATCTTTATTCTGAAGATCCTGAACTGTTCCTATCTGGAGTGTTTGTTCAGTTTTACAACTATTTTTATTGACTTAAAGACTGTTTTCACACTGGCTCTCCTCCCAGGCATGTTTAAACAAGCAGCAGTGCACAATGCCAGAACGCAGCAGAAACGTGTTCTATAGACAAGTAAACAAAATACCCAATGACTTCAGCTACCCACACCATGAAGAGATTTTGAGCAAGTCATTTCAAATTATGTTCCGGTCTCTGGACACAAAGCAACGTTGGTTTAGAGTTCTTTGGCTGTGTTTTCCGTTGTATGTTTTCCTTATTGCTCTGGTTTTTAAGCCATTTGCTGGCCCACACTCCCCAAAGATGTGGGCTATTCATTCTGTTCCAGCTTAAAGACTCAAACTGGACTTGATTTCAGTAAGAACAGCATGGTATGTAATGTGGTTGTAATAGAGCCTGAAAACACAGTGAGCCATCTCTACATGCATGGCCTGTGTGCCCTGTGACTGCTGGTGAGACCAGCCACCAGCACAACCAGTCTAAGCAGACTGGTTTGGATAGACCTCAATTAACTGCACCACTGGCCAGACAGCTGTGTCACAGCACAGGAAGGGGAATTGTGGTCTTGGGGATGTCAGTTGTCCAGTCCCACCATAGCCAGGTTAAAAAAGAGAACTCAGAAAGGAAAATGTCATCTTTTCCTGAGAACAAAGGTTAGTCCTCACCGTAAATCCATTGGTAGTGGCATGAGGGGACACACCACCTCCTCCCCTGCAGAGCTGGGGCCAGCCTGCAGGCAGCGACGTCTCCATGCAGGAGCTGGCAGCTGGCTCCCACTGCCATGTTTATCCATCCCCAGGACACTCCAGCAGTACTTTTCCTGTTGTGTGACAGCACAGGCAGGAGCGAGGAGGGCAACCCACACGTGGCCCTAACAGAGATCACAGCCTCGTCAGCAGGAGCTGAAAATACCAGCGAGCTGGCACTGCTTCAGGCCTACAGCCTCTCCTCTTTTGCCCTTTCATCCACAAGCACCCTCCCTGAGTCATGTCTCAGTGCAAGGGGCTCCCCTGTATCCATCTATAACCTCTTCCTGGAAGACTAGCACATCTTGACCAGGGACCAGCTATTTCCCCCATCACTGGCACTTCTTGGTTTTGTTAATGTTAGAACAATCCTTTCAGAATTTCCTTTCTTAAAAAATTATACCAAGTCTTGAAATTACTCTGTCAGAATCCACCAACACCCCAGAGAGCACAGAGTACAGGAACACAACTGTGGCTTTCTTGGCAGTACCCTGCAAACTTCCTCTCACAGGTCTGTTCTAATAACCCAGTGCAAGAGCTGACAGGAAACTGCATCTCACTACCTGCCAGCCCAGCTGGTGAACTGCCTCTACCTTATCACAGCCATGACTCTGGACTCCCCAAAGCTCAAGGTCTTGACTGCTGCTGAATTCACTCTAGAACAGCAACTTCAATCTCAGCTCCATGGTGGAATGTGCTGGCAAGGAAGTAGGTGAAGGTGCGACAGTCTGTACCTACTTCTCCAGCACTGCTACTGGCAACACCACGATAGGCTGCTGTGGATACCTCCCCACTGCTTCTGTGAAAATTTTTACTCAGGCACTGCCTGCATTCCATGTCTGAGAAAACAAGCCTGCTCCAAACCTGGAGGACCCTCCCCCCCACCCCCTTCATTCTTTTCTCTGTGCTCATGTCTCTATTCTGATGGAATATTTACTGTTTTGACATCAACTTGCACCAAGAGCCAGGAGACATCTGACAGCATTTTGTCAGTGACAGACAGCACAGCCTTCTCATCTGGTCCCTGTTTTGTGAAACACAGCTCTTTACGTGAGACAGACCACCACAAGCTCAGCATTTAGAGCCTAAATACCACATTAGATGGGAACATTAAGATCTTCTGCTGTGTAAGATTTTGGCACCTGCTCACATTTATGGTTCAGAACTGTTGACATGATAAAATAAAACCCAAAGCTGAGGCTCAAGATATTTATTATGCTGAGGAAAAGAATTGTATGGTGTGGGAAATTTCCAATACAAATAATTATGACCATTGTTTTCAGCCATGGCCACACTGTTCCATATTTACAGTTTGGGCACGGGCAGATTTTGTGACATGACAGCGAATGCATTAAACCCCAGCGCCCTGTCCACAGCCATGACACTGGGGGAACTTGTATGAAGTACACTGGATTCAAAGCCCTATGGCTTCCAGTGTCACTGGAACTAACAGAATGAAGGAAAAGGTGATATAACACCATGACAGAGCACTGAAGGAGCAGGGCAATCATTAAAGAAGGACAGAAATTACTGGAAAATAAGAAGTCACTGAAGGCCAGCATTTCAGCAGGCTTTCCCTGCATCCCTCCAAGCACCAAAACATGTTACAATTATGTTGAAAGGCATTACTACTTCTAATAGTCATTTTACGGCCAAACCCAACGACACATTTGCCTCCTTCCTTAGGTGTTTTCACTTCATCACTGTGCTGCCACTTTTCAGATGAACTGGCTTTTTATTGTACAGCTATTCTAGGGCACAGTGTTTTGTTGACTAGCAGTTGCTGCACATAGCAGTTTATTACTGTAGGGTTGCTCATAAGTACCTTATTTTTTAAAAAAAAGTAGGTAGATTTTATTTTTGATCAGACTTAAAATATATTAGAGCTTGGAAGTTCAAAATTAGTCACATTAAGAGAGGTTTGAATATGAGCTCCAGGTATTTACTTTAGGGCCCATGGTTATTTCAGTGTGGCATTTTTATTCCAGCCAACAAATAGGAGAACAAGGTACTTGGAGCCTAGCTAACCTTCTGTGTCTCTAAATGTAAGCAATGCACTGATGTGAAATCCCAAATTTGAGGTGTTTGGTAAATAGTCCCATTTAAGCTTCCTTCCCTAGACTTCAAACTTTCACCTCTACCTGCCTAAAAGTACAAAACATATTCAGGTTTAATGATGCCACTCACAGTAGCAGAGTTGCATGGTGTTCAAGTTTTGAATCTTGTAAAGACTTTCACTGATGTGTTTCACTTCCACCTGAAAATGACCAGCTGGGCAAATAGCCAAGTTTTCAGCCCAGTCCAAAACTGAGAAATCCAGGAAATGCCATTTGCATTGACTCAAAGCGTGTTATTTAAAAATATCAATTGTTTAATGGCTTTTTAAAGCCAGAAATATCTCTGACTCCTCCTAAAGTTCTCTCTTCAGGTTATTTTGTTTTTTTTTTGGGGGGGGGGAAGAGGGGGTGAGGAAAGAGAATAGGTAGCAGGAAGGTAAGGCTGTTTGTTCTTCATTCTAAATTTAGAACCAACGCATCACTGAATTTCGAAAATGTCAAAATGTTTTGGCATTTCTGTAATATTTTGTTCTGAAAACACTGAAGCAGAACAGTTAGACTTTTTAAAGTAATGGCTCCTTTCAGCAGAAACAATCTGTAAACAACAACCTGAAAACTTCAGACACATGGAAGAGTTGAACAGAGACTTTCCTATTCCCTGGAAGACTGCCCGTCCCCTGCCCCCTCAGAAAATCCCACAAACAAACAAAACAAAAACACTAAACATAACAAAATCTCAGCACTTAAGCATATGACTGCACATGTTAGACCTTTAGAAATATAAAATCTAAGGAGTTGCAGAATCAAGCTACATGTGAATCCAATTCATAAATTATTATTAATAATCCAAGTATCTCATGGTATAGGCATTCCCAGAAAATTAATGCATCCATGGCATCATTTGAGAAAATAAGTCCCATCTCGACTAAAGACAAAGCAGCAAGGCCTCTTCTTGTGAGTTTGATGCAAATAAAAACAGGAAACATCTTCCACACACCACCCATTTGCAAGCCTCTTCCCACTATGAAAATTATGCTATTCTGTAGGCAACAAACTTCCTCAAGTTTTTGCCATCCATTATCTTTCATCTTTCCTCTTGTAACTTCAATGACCAAACCAGCAACCTCCTAACCTCACAGCTCTGCAGTTCTCTATAACAGAAATCCCCGGACTGAAGGTCTAAACTGACCATACAGATCATCTGGTACATCCAGTTAACATTTAAGTATAATGAGTGGTCTATACTGCATTTTTGCACTTGCTCACAAGTCCTGGTAACTCCCTGCGCAGATTAATTTTGTAGCTGCACTGAATGTGCTTCCACTGCTCTCAGCAGAAGGAGTCTTTCACAAAGCTAAGGACATGGTGGAAATGGATGAGTTGTGGAGCTTATGGGGAGTCCTCCCACCCTTGCCACCATTCACCTCTAACAAACTAACCTGATTCCTCTGCTTTGCATCTGTAACCAGAGCTCCCCAAAATAAGGGAAAGTGATCTGTGTGTGCAGACCTAAGCATTACACTGACTTTGGTCTAGGTATTTTACTGATTTCACTGTCCAGGAGCAGATACAGAAGACATCAACCAAGTCTCTTCCTTACACCTCATAGTCCATCAAACATGACACTATCCAGAGAACATGAGCAGCAACACGGGAGCCCGACCACTTATTCCTACAGAAATAGCTACAGCAAAGGAAGCATCTCTAACCTTCTGCCACATCATCCTGCCAGCACACCTCAACTTTAGCCTTCAAGGTTTTCCTCATCCCTGGCCATTCGGCTGACGCTGCCAATTAGGGTGACAATTAATGGCATTTGTGATGGGAGGATCTGCAGGGCTGACATATGACCCTTAGGAAACTGGACTGTACCCAACATTTCTATTTCCACAGGCTATTAAACAGCTGTCACTGTTGACCTATAATGCCTCCTATCCCATCCCATGCAAATTCCGAGTTGGTGACAAAGCACAGAGGGCTCTAGGTACCCGCAGACACCCAGGCGTCTAGAACAAGGAACCATCTAATCCACGGTGCCTCCTGTGCAAGGGCCAATAGGATTTTACAGCCAAAGACAAACACACCTCTCCAGTTTCCAGCTAGCTATAGCTTTTAGGGCAGGCAGTCTTCTCTCCTGCTTTATCCTACAAGAAAGGAACTGGTTGTTCTTCGGGAAAGATGTGAGATCCAGGTGCCACCACCTACCAAAAATGGATCAGTCACCTTCAATTCGTGCACAAATCTCCCCTACCAACAGTATTTAAATGGCTTTCAATCCCTTGAATATCAGCCTGGCCCAGGAAATTCTTTCAGGCTGGGTGATGCCATTATTTTAACATTGATATTTGTAAATGTAAAGAAAAATAAATTTGTATCTATGATAAAATGTCTTTTACATTACAGGTTTCAGCAGCAATTTTTTCCTCAGAAATAATTTAGGTAGAAACTGGAGGACTGAAGGTCCATCTTTAGTAACAAACTATCTTTCTCTCCCACAGGTTTGGGTTTCTTTCATTTAGTTGTTCACACTCATCCTGCTTTCCTCTTCTCATTGCCACATTTTTTTTACCTTCACTACACATACATATGATATGTATGTATTAAGGAAGATTATAATACCATCCAACATGCAGATAAAGTAAGAGCAGCTCTCAGAGCTCCTGTTAAGACTAAAGTTTGCAAAAAAAAAAAAATTAACCTGATAACCTCTTCCATTACACCACTGCTAATTCTGCCTTATTCTCTTTATTTCTCTCCTGTCTGCTACGCACAGTAGGTATCCCCCATGTGGGTGGATACAGCAGTGGCTGAGAGAGCACTCCTTGCTGAGCTTGGAGATGAAAGCCTATTACCTGTTTTTTATTTATGTCCTGTAAAATGCCACGTGTGGAGTTACACGAGAGACCCTGTAAACAAGGTGAGTGCCAGTTGCTTTTTACAGCATGGAAAATTTCCATTTCTTGGAACTGACAGGTCAGCTTGGAAGGAAGTCAATCCTCAAGGTCTTTCTCCCTCTTCAGGGCTCATCTGAAACACCAGCTAACCCAGAGCGTGCTGCCCAGGAGTCAGGACAGCCAAACAAAGAGATGAGTGTAAGGCATGGCCTCAGCTGCAACAGTGTGTCCATCTCTTGCCTGGCCAGACCCTCAGAGGTGGGGTCCTGTCATCAAACCCCAATTTCCTCAACTACAAGGGTCAGCAATCTGGAGATTTCTGCTAGAGAAGCACAGCTGCGACTGGCAAGCAGCAGTTGTCTGTGGGTTAATATATGCCTGTGTGCCTCCTCTGACAGAGCTAGGAAACCAAGGAGAGAAAACCTGAGAACTGCTCCAGAATTAGATCAGATGCCCCCAAGCCATCTTCACAGCACTGAGTACCCAGAAGACTGGGGAAGAGGCTCAGATTCACATTGTCAGGCAGGTCCAGCACAAGCAAGGGTGAAGAGAAAATTTCATTTGCACTTCTGCTCCACTTTGTAGTTCACCTCTTGCACCATTTGAGTTTACTCTTCCTGCTTTGTTTTCCCTCCTATACCCAGCAGTGCTCTGACTTTCCTCCCCTCCCAGCTCCCCACATGCAGCTCAGCTCCAAACTGTCACTCAAAAGGTTGACACTTCTGAAAAATATCCAGATACTTCAGCTATTTCTATTCTGCTTGGCATAAGGCGAAAATCTGAGTCAGCTGGCTGTGCTCTGTCAGGTTTTCTGCAGCCAGAGTCCTGCCTCTCAAAAACACCCACCTAATTTTGGAAACACCAGTCTTAACTTTGTTGCTCCTGATGAGAAGCAGAAAAACACACTCAGCTTAATCCCAGCTGCAGAAAAGGATCCAGAGAAAAGAAGATGCCTGAATAGGAAAAAAATCCTAGCTCCTATTCACTTACAAACATTTTATATAGTTTTTACGGGAGGAAGATGAGAGGCCCTTGCCAAACACATTGTCTGGGCATAATTATTCCTCTCTCCTCCTCCCCCTGCCAAACTAACCTCCTTCTGAATCGGGCCATAAGGAAGGAATGGAGCCAGACAGGACTTCTACACATTTTGGCTCGACACTCTGCAAGTGTAAGCTGTCAGGCAGGGCTGTAGCTGCAGAAACATGTTACTGAATAGTATGGGAATATTAACAAGCAAGAGATGAACACTAACATCTGTCACAAAGAATCCTTCAGAACCACAAAAAGATTAGAAAAAGAAGAAGAGCACAAAACAAACTTATCTGCTGTTCAGGGCAGTACTCAGTCATTGTAGAGAGAACAAAGTTATCCCAGGCCAAAAGCTTTACCATCATAGTGGTCATTTGAAGTGACTAGTAAGGCTGAGGCTTACAAAACTGGTTTAACTCTGTTCCCACTGACACCAAGAGTGAGATACAGATAGATTTCAGAGGAAACTGATGTAAAACAACAAGAAGCATTTTTGAAATGCACACTTTCATAATCTAGACCCAAAAGCAATAAAAAACCACCTCCACTCTCTCACCTCTAAAAATCACAACCCCCAAACCCCAGCTCATCTCATTTTCAGGATTGACTCTACCTCGGTCATGTCTTCCCAGCACTTCTTCAATTGCACTGAGTAGTTTACAATACTAGTGGCTCTGCATGCTCCCAGTTTGTCCCAGGACTTCACTATCTTAAAATACCATCAAAAACTTCTTCTCCAGCAACATAAGCCTATTCCTTCTTTACAGTTTGCCACAAAACAGAGTTTGGCTCCACCTTTTTTTTACCCTCAGGGATTTCAGTAAAAAGGTTTTTTTGTACTTGAAGGCTGTAAAGGTTGGAATCAGTTAGCACTAAAACAATATGCACCAATACTATGGCCTTACATTAATATCCTCTAAAAAGCAACAAAATACAAACAGCAATGAATTCAAATGCAGACATTGAACCACAATATCTTTGGTGCTTATGGATAAGAAAGCTGCTGTGGGGTGCAATAGCAAGAAAAAACTTTTAGAGGCCTCAACAAGACCAACACCCCACTTTCTAGGCAATTAGTCTCTTTTACTTACTAGTGACAAATTGTCAGCTATCAGCCAGGAGACATCTTTTTCACGTATGTTGCCCCTTTCCTAAAAAAAATAAAAATTATTAAAAAATCATAGCAAGTTCTCAGTATTACTAAGTCTTAACAACACAGCCACACCTTTTCACTTAGTGGTGTGTCTGATTTCAAGCTAAGCCTACAAATGAAAAATGCACTACCTTGAGAGGAGAAACAGAAGCACAGCCTCTTCGAGCTGCACCTCATCAGGTTAACAAGGCTGCCAAGGCGCCTGCCTGGTTAGTTGTGCTCTGAACTTTCCCTGCAAGTACTGAGAGGACTGCAGATGTTCATTTCGGTTTTACCTCTTCATCCCCAACTAACTATTCAGTGGGACTTGGTGGTTTACAATTGCAGCTGAAACCAGCAGGAGACTGTGCTATTTCCAGCTTGATTGTGGGACTTCCAGTGAAAAAGTGCTGTGGATTTCTTATCATTGAAACCCTGGCTTTAAATTTGAATCAGCTGTGAACCCTGGTTCAGCTCTGAGGAGTGGTTCTTTGTCTTTTTCTAATTAGTGTTATCACCTGTGTGTTATTGGCATGTCAAGCAGGTGCTGTCTGTCATTAAAAGTGGCTACTGCATTGTATTACTTAGGGGGAAAATGAGGAAGAAATTCAGGCTTATGGTCTAAGAACAGTGGTGGGCATGGAGTGTGATGCTCTTCATTGAGTTCTGTTTGGATATTATTTTGATATCACTGAGAAAATCAGTCAATGTCTCTGCACCTTCTTCTCTGGAAGATCATCTTCTCCATATTGAACTTAAACCCATTGCCCTCAGTTACCCACCCCTCTGGGGCTGAGGAGGAACCCTGATTGCACAGTGCTTTGTAAATGTACATTTTTAAGAATTATCTGCTGGCACCCAAGTCAGAAGCCATAAGTCATTCAAACTAAGAAATTAGTTTCTACTGACATCCTTGGGAATGTTCTCACTGGCTTGAAGCTGTTCTTATTTAGGTATCATTGTGTATCCTGTAGCCAGGATTGTTTTGTGGCCAACACTATTGCTATAGCTCTATAAATCTGCAGACATTCTGCAGGAGTGTAGTGCCAAAAAAGTTGTGAAGTTCTCTGCTCTGCTTCCAGTTTGGGAACACATGCTGGAGCAATACAACTAGACAGATGTGGCATCCTGAACACCTGATAAAGCCATGCAGTAACTGGAGAGGACCTTCTGGACATCTCTCAACTGAAATGATTTTTTGTCAGCTCAAATGTTACAGGAAATGAGTGAAAAATAAACAGGAGCTGTTGCATATTAGTATTTCTAGGATGTATACCCAGAAGAGGTATTGTTGGCAGTCACTAGAGGTATCTGTGTCTTCTCAGCCTTCCTTTTCTCTCCTGACAAATCAGCTACCAGACTTACTTTCCTCTGTAGTATGAAGAGGGTAGCAGCATGCTGGGGGATTGCTTACTGCAGGAAAAACAGCCCCTTTGCTGAGAAAAATGAAGAGAACATCAATCCAAGAGGATGGGGCCAAAGCAGACTTTAAAGTGCTGTAAAACCCACCCTCCCATCTGTGCAACAACGGCAGGAGAGAGCTGGGAACCCCGGGGATGCTCTGTCTTGGCACCCTCCCAGATTGTCAGCTGGCTGCTCTGCTCCTGCTTGGTGTGAATGAGTGAAACTCTGGCTTTAGATGCTATCCTGCCTCTTTCCAAAACCCTGCAGTCTGGCAGGAAGGGAGGTGCTTTAGCAAGGGAATTCAAATTTATTCAGTGCAATTTCGCCTGATGCAGAGGACAGCTCCTGTAGAGCAGGTGGCAGCATCACAGAGATAGCAATACCTACAATAGCTCTGTAGCAATAATTAGCATTCTGCCAAAACCCATAACATGGCACCTCCTAGGCCTGTCCACTCCACTAACCAGCACTGCCACCCCCAGCAGCTGCATCCACATTCTACCACCTGGTGCAGTCCAGCTCCAGTATTGCTATCAGGTGAGCAAATTTGTGCCTGTCTAACCAGTGACCGATCCTTCTTCTCCAGCACACCATCTGCCAGGCAGGACAGCATTCTTCCTAGGCCAGGTATTAGTGGACAGTGGCAGTTCTGTCCATGGAGCTGCTACCTGCTTGAGAAAATGGAAAGGGAAGAGGTTGGAGGATTGCCAGAGCTATACTGACACCAACTTGCTGTGTTATGTGCTGTAGCCATGGGATTTTGCCCTTCAGCTGGCTCTTAAATGACTGCTCAGCTGGAGTGGGCTACTGTCTGGCCCCACAGCTCACAGCACAGGAGGGAATCTGAAGAAAGCGGCTGTTCCACTGCTGAGATGGGGACAGTGGGTTGTTATTATTTATATTGTGGTGCTGCCTAATATGTTCTGGTTGCTTTCCAAAGACAGAGAGAAACATGGACCTTGCCCTGGAGAGATATGTATAATTGAAAGAGCAGTCAATGCATTATCCAAACCGTGGCTCTCCGAACAAGCCATCCCTTCCATTCAGAGAATTGTTTGAGGCTGAAGGGAGTGCTGGGGATCATGCAGACCACCCCAACTACTACCATGGACTGGGATTTATTTAATCTTCCCAGAGAAATGGCTGGAAGCTTAGAAGAGATTCCACAGTGTCCCCTGATAGTTTGTTCCAATTGCTGTAACTCTTCTTGGAATGATGAGGGTTTTTTCCTAATATTTATACTAAATGTTCCCTGCTGCAGCCTCAAGCCATAACAGTGTTTTCTGTCATTTTACTAATGAGAGTATTTGATGTGTGCTCTTCCTCAGAACATCCCTTAATATATCTCTGCACAGCCAGCCTGTCTCCTCCACGGTACAAACCAGCCCAGGGCTCCCAGCATTTCCTCAGAGGCCACAGCATTTTCAAGGGTCAGCGTGCAGCTCCAGTCAGCTTGCCTGTCTTCATCTCAGCTGGTACAAATGAACACTAAACACAGAATCTTTCTCTGACTTTCTTAATGGGTACCACATGGCCAGTGCTCTCAATGCCTCCAGCACTGAGGCCCTCTGAGCTCTTTGCACCATCATTTGGGAGCCTTCACAACCACTGACACAATGAGGGACTCTTGAGCTGTAATTGAACTCTTTTGTTACTGATGCAGAGAGAGAACGGGGGTTCACAAGGTGTTTCAAAAAAACAGTGGTGAAACTCAGACTGCTATCCAGAAGTGCTGTGTGTGGACCTTTCGGCAGCACTTCACTCCATTCTGCTACACACATTTCTATGCATAAAAATGAAGAAACACACAGTCCTGGAAAATGAAACTTTTTGATAAAGCCAAATAAACTCTGAAACAGATGCATGAGGTTACTTTGTGAACTAGAGAATTAGATTTTTGCTCAAATTCTCCTTTTCTCTTGTAGTAACTGGTAAAAACATACATGCTGTGGTCTCTCAGCTGTGAAAAACAAATTAATTGTTCACTACAAGTCTTCCTGGGCAAATCCTTTCAGAACCATTTTCTGAAGCCCATGGAAAGGAACTCAATTTCTGGGAGCATCATATAACTATGAAAGGGTTTTTATTGGTGTCTGGGCACCCAGAATCCTAATCCCCCCTGAAAATTTTGGTCATCATTAACAAACAACTGGTTAAAGTGCACAGCAGCAGCCTGGGTCTTCTGCTCTGGATACAGCTACATAGCTGTGATATTACCAGGAGTCATGAACAGGAAAGACTAGATAGATTAAACAAAGGCTGCACTTGCTTTGTGATTTATCTTGATAAACATAAATCAATGAGAAAAGAAAGGGGGAAAGGGGGATTAAGAGTGGGAGGGGGAAGGAAAGGGAAAAGGAAAGGAAATGAAAAAGGAAAGGAAAAAGGGAAGGGAAAAGGAAGACACAAGACACAAGATATGTAAAGAAGGACACTGTGAAGTTTGCCATGAGGTTTCAGGTGGCCTTGCTTAATCCTGACTCACAGAGTGTGTAAATATTCCTGACTCTAGGAGGACAGAACTATGTTGCATAATATTATTCTTTTGGATTTTTCTCTCTGCCATGCATGCATAAGCTTCACTGATGTTCCACACTTGCTACGGTGTTTAGTACTCAAACAAAAATGTATTTGCTTCTATCAGTTTTGCTTGTCTTCTCTTGGGGTCCTGAATAACATCCAGACAAGCTTATCAGTCCTCAATCTGGAATAATCAATAACTTTACATGACCATTAGGCTTAAGTATTCAGGAAGCAGGAAGAACAGTCAATTAATAATCAACAACTAGAGGATATTCCCTGCTTTGACATTCCCCATGCATTAAGGGTTTACAGAATAGCCTAATGGTTAGAGAAGCAAAACTACTATCCCAAAGTCTGGTACTTCTTCTCAGCTTAGTCCCAACATGTTCAGGCACACACTTTATATTGCATTTGGCTGAGCACCTGAGGTGAATCCTGTTCTGGTCTTGATGTTCTCCAGCTACAGAAACAGGTTAATACATCAGAAGGCTCCTAGGAGCCTTTGCCAGGCACTGTGCATCACCATTTGCCATCACTATTGGCAAATCTAAGTATTTGCACCATGCAATGTTTCACAAAGAAAACTTGACCTCAGCACATAATCCCAGATTGCTGGGGTGACCTCGGAGAGACTGGAAACCCTTAAGGAGGGGCATCAAGCTACTTTGTGACCAGCCACAATGGTAACCATGGCCATTATGATCACACTGATTAAAGGACAAATGAAAGAGGCAACTGTGGGCACTCACAGAATATCCACTCTGAGGACTGGGAGATAAGGAGCTGCACTGCCCATGGAGCTTTACAGGGACCATATGTGCTGCAACATGGCAGGAGTCCCAAAATGCCAAGGCAAATCAGAGAGGTTGTGCAGTCAGCACAGCCAGGGGAGCCAATGCAAGCCTTCCACTTTGGAACAGGAAAGGATGCTGGAGTTTGGGTAGCCCCAGGACCAAGAGGTTGCAGCTGCCTCACTGATTTTTGCTCTGGGTTAAAGCTGACAGCTGCAAAAACATTCCATGAACTTGCTGTTCTTTGCTGGGTTTGTCACTCAAAGCCAGCATTTGGCTGGACATGGAGGAAATCGCAGACACACTATTTCAAGCAGGGGGAGCAAAATGAAAAGCCACAGCTCGGACAGTTGCTTCCTTCAGACTCCCTGACCCTTTGGGTGGAGACCAAAGCAAGTTTCTTCCCTTATTATCCTCACATGCTTGGAGGACAGGCCTCACATATGCTATTAATTCTTAGGAGGGAGAAGGAGCTCCTGGGGGACCTCAGGTGAAGTTGGTGAAAATGAGGTTTCAAGCAATGGTTTTTGTTCTGCACATGAATGAAGTGTGTAAACCTTCCCTGGAAAATGACTTTATCTATTGCTGAGAAGAGACCCTATCCCAGGTGAGTGTCTTTGCAGCTGGGCAGAGGTCAAAGATGCTGGAGCTTTTTCAAATCAGGCTGTAGCATTACCCTTTTTGTTCCTTGAGAGGATTATGTCTCAGTTGTTCAAAGCAGAGTGTGCCACTCCACTGTGGTGTCCGATGCTGGGGGCTCTTCTCTCCTCCCCTCCAGCTTGCAAATGAGAGATTTTCCCAACAGCATGATAGCTGAAAATCCCCTGGAAGAGATGGTAGAGGAAAATTGACAAATATTTAATGTGTGACTAGGCAGAGATGGAAAATGAACATCAAGGCTTTCTGCTGGGAGCATATTTATAAAGAACATTGGGTATCTCAGGTATTTTCAGATCAAATGAGAAAGCAAGGTTTAACTGCTTCCTTATGTTAGGTGAGCCCTCACTGAAGGTGATGGGCTCAGAAGTGCAACTTCAGTTCACTAAAATCCTTGTTCAGCTGCTTAGATCCTTAGTGGGTTATTTGAGAACATGCAAACAAGTTGAAATAGGATGGGAATGAAACCCAGATTCCCTGTGTCCCAGGGTTCTATTTACCAGATCGTCATTCCTCACAGACACATTGCATGTGAGTCATATCTGCAGTGTCAGAAGTGAACCAACACACCCCAATAAACGGAGGAATGTTTCCAGACCTGCTGTGACCTAAAGTTCCTCAGGATTTCAGTCTCCCAAGAAGGGAAGGGAAAGCAAAACCAGACAATATGGGCAACTGTGCAGGAACACACCTCATCCATCACAGAAAACTCTTTAGTAAAATAATCAAATATTGTCTCAGAAATAGATTATTTACTCCTACTGAATAGTCACTCCAGAACAGCACTTTTCTGCCAGTAGCTTGAGAACATCCCTAATTCCTGGGATAAACAGATATTTTCAGTAGAACACAACAATATTTTGCCCAGTTCATGCCCTTCCACTCCTGTGCCAAAGCTGATCTTCATCTTAAGCAGATTTTTAACACCTAGATGTGGTGTGACAGAACAATTGTATCTGCTCTTAGCTTCATCTTCTTAGGCAATTGGTAACTTCCCTTCATCCTTTTTTAATATTACCCTCTGTATTCTTCTCTCTAGCCTGCTCCTTTCCCATTTTTTTCCACTTTTGTGGTTATCTCAAATTTCTCTAGCTTTGTTAAAAATTTCCCTTCATAACCTTGTACCTTTGTTGTTTCACTGAAGTCTAGACAGATGCAGTCTATCATATCTCCTCTGTCTAGATCAGTTATCTTATCAAAGAAAACCATGAAATTAGTCAGACATGCTTTATCCTTCATAAACACTTGTAATTTATCCCATTTCCCCATTTCTTCCTTGTCTTTAGTTATTGTTTCTTTCAATAATTGTTCTGATAGCCCTGTATACTACAGTGGTCAGAGTGATCAGTTTATGATGTTCCAAATAGCTTCCTTCTTCCATCTTATGTATAGGCACTACATTTTCTATTCTCTAATCATATAGCACTTCCTTTAACTTGATGGATTAAATAAAATGTTTTATAACACACATGTAAATTCAAGTGCCAAGTTTCTCAACTTCTGACAGTGAAGACAATTTGGTTTCTCAGCACAGGCCAGTTAAGTACCTTCTCTTTTCTTTCCCATTGGCAACCCTGCATTTTTTCCACAGTCAATATCTTTAAGACGAACCTATTACAAGTTTGAGTCATCCCTGTACTCCTTAAAGAAAAACAAACAAATTGGGTACATGCAGTATTTTCTGCATCAGATCATTGCTACTGTGTCTGCAGATGTGATTTGCCTCCCCTCCTCCTCCCTTGTATTTTCCTCCTCCTCTCTGCCTTTAAAATAAGAAGGGATAAAAACTCTCTGTATCTCCAACAACTCCTATTACTGTCAACTGGCTCATATGTGCTCAGGTCACCAGGCACAGCTTGTATCAAGAGATAGTAGAATAACTCCTAGAGCAAGCAGGAGGAACTGATTCTGATTATACACTCTGAAAGGAAAGAAATATTCTGGCTGCTGGCAATGCCTCCCCTGAACGCTTCTGGACTGTCCATATGCAGTTCATTTTTAGCTCTGTAAGCTGGAACCAGTGTTATATTAGATAACTATTTCATTTCACTATATGTGTAGTAACATCCACAAAGGGTCCTGAAGTGAGACGTGCAATTCACACAGATAAGCTCAATCTCCCTGTTTCAATTCCAGCTACAAGATCTTTGAGAACACCCTGTCCCTTTCCCTACTTAGAAACCTTATTAGTAAGTGGCCTTCCCTTGGTTCAGATGAGTTTGTTGCCAGATGTCTCCACAGCAAGATTGCTGCTAACCCTCATTCTAATAATAAATATGAACACTGCTTTCACAATACCTTTCCACATGGGAATTCAAAGTGTTCTAAGTATGTGGAGCATTTTAACAGCAATTAACAACAAATTTTGTAACTTATGGTTTAACTTTGTAAAAGCAGATGAAAATCAACACTAGGAAGAGTATAAATATAATGGGATAGTTTTACCTTTTCAATGGATGATGACCTACATAATATTTTTGGACAAACCTCACCTCTAACAGCTTTTTTCAAGCTCACAGTCATGCTACAGGGATCCACTTCAGCTAACAAATATGGTTCCCAGAGAGCAGTTTGTATAAATGGGCTCTAAGCAAAGGTTTTACTTAAAGTACAGTGAATCCATTAAATTGGTGTTTGCTCCCAGTGTATGCCCAAGACCTTCAGGAAAGATAGATACTTGGAATCATCCTGCACAACAGTCTTGTTGCTCTCTGCCCAGCTTTTTCCCAGGTAATGATCCTGTCAGCAGTGCTGCCCTGCTGCTGTTGTGATCTGGCTCTGAGTTATCTGCTCCCAACATTCTTCAGCAGTGAAGGCTTGGCTTCTTCAAATTTTCCTTATCCTAAAGAAAATGTGGTGCGTGTCTAATATATCCTAGAGGAGGAAAGACTTTCTTTTTCCATCAAGATGTGATGGTTCAAGTTAACCAGACAATTTTTCTCTACTGGAGGACAACATGTAAATGAGGAGCAATCCGACACCCATTACACGAGAAGCTTTTCACAGCAATCCAACACTTTGGAAACACTGCAAGTTATTTTTTGGGCACCACAGCACTTGGTATCAGTGAATTGCCTCTCCTGAAGAAGGTAAGAAGCTTGTAGCCCTAACCCATGCTATAAGCTGTAGGACTCCCAAATCTGCTTAGTCTTTTGGACCACAGAAGCTCTGGGAGCCCTAGTTCGTCATGGCAGAGGTGCTCGGGAGCTGCAGACCCTCCCTATCTGCCTGGATTTTTTCCAGTCAGCGTAGCAACCAGGCACAGATCCAGGGGAATTTAGCCTGTATTTCAGGGGGAATTTATTCATTTAGCTGAAACAGAGGTTGTTTGTTTTCAGTTAATCATTGCTTTCCAATGAAGGAAACATCTCGTCAGAGAATTGCCAGTAAACTCTACCCATGATTTGCTTTCTAGATTTCAGCAGAGAAGCTCAGAGTCAGCTCAGTTCCCTCTCCCACCTCTGCTCACAAAGCTCTTTAGCAGCCTTTGCCTCTGGGAAGGCCCCTTGGGGCACACTAACCTTGCTGCAGTTCAGTGGAAGTGGAGAACACAGAACCCATGGAGAGAAGGCATGCTTTGAAATTTGGTTGCTGTTTAGCCTCTCTAGCTTGTTCCCTCACTTTTTCTTCTTCAGCACTTATTACAAAGCCTCAAAACATCATTTTCTCTTCTTTCTCCCTCCAGAAGAACACTGGCATGGCTGGTCTACTCTTTTGTGAGATAGCAAATTGTCTGGAGACCTCAAAAGTCAGAAGTGTAGGCAGCTGCCAGAATTTTGTCACACATTTCTAAAATCTGGTTTCCATACAGCTCCAGAAACCAGACCAATGTGATAAATAAAAATTTTCACTTTCTTTTACTTTTGATACCACATGATAGTAAAAAAAAATGTGATAATTGAATGGCAATAATGAGAGAAAATTAAAAATAGAGAATTCCAGGTCCTGAGTCTGCTTGTCTAAAGAAATAGGGTTTGCAAAGATCTCAAATGCGGGAACTTCTTACAGTTTGTGCAAATAAGCAGATGCTGAGGGATAGGGACACTATTAGTTCTCTCTCAGGGGAAGCTGTGGCAGGATTCAAACCACATTAGACACGAGAGAGTCCACTCTGACACTCAAACACAGGTGCAAATCCACCAGGCTCCATTAGTTCTTATGCTTATGGAAACACTTGTTTTCCATGTCATTATTTTGAACTTGGTTTTCCCATATCAAGGAAAGCAGATTCTCAATGTTTTAAACAGTCAGCAGTAGAGATGATGAGATGCTTAACAAAGGGAGATATTAATACAATTAGAAAATGTAAACTGAATATAACTCACTTCTTATCCTGGGTGTCATGGTTTTCTCTGCCTACAGGTTCTCTGGCTGTTCGCAGTCTTTCATGAAATATAAGATAGGCAGGGCGTTAGTTGCTAGTATATACTTAAAAAAATATATATAAAAAATCCACTCTGACTTCTTCTGACTCCATAAAGAAGAAAAAGAAAAAGGTGTCTGGACTATTTTTTCTTTAACACCATCCTATGGAAAATCACACCAGCCCCGTGGCACTTGTCAGTGCAGACCCCTTTCGTACTGTAGGCAAATGGTCCTGTATGTTTTGCCCTTTGAGTGAGGGAAAACACCACGGGGGAAAAAAGTGCCAGTGCTTTCCATTTCTTGCATTAATCCTCTCAGCCTGCAGTTATCATTCTCATTCAAATAAAATGATAACAAACCCAGCCATCTGGTTAAAAAGCCCAGGCTGGTCGTAAATCCACTGGATCCCTTAGATTTAAAAAAGGGGGAAATGCTTTGAAGCAAAGAGGCTCTTATGCAATGCCAGTCCCCTCCCTGGGAGTGCTGAAACCTTTAATCACCTAAGAAGGGGTAGATGCACCGAGGCCGGGGAGCCCGGTGTCAATATTATTCCTCTTACATAATATCCTGCTTTATTTGCTGATTGAATAGGCTTTTTTTTTTTTAACTGAACTTGTCCCTCAGATGCCAAAAAAGCTTAATGGTGAATTGCAACCTTCCCAGAACAAAAGCAAACCTCACCCTCAAGCAAAAACAAAACACCATTGCAGATCGAGATTTGCTATCTAAAATCAACCAATCCTTAACAACAAATAATCCAGCAAAGAAGGTACACAAGCAATGGCCACCTTCCTGACACAGAAAATTAGCCTGGCAGGACAGAAAGACAGAGCTCCTTCACTCCCACAAACCTGAATCACCCACTACATATTCTCTTTACCCTCTTGCAGGGAAAATGTTTTATTGATAAGGTCTCTCCTAGGTTTGTGATTACCCCCTAGGGCTAAGTTAGATTTGAAGCTGGTCAGCTTGACATCATGTCTAGACAGTCCCTTTCTTTGGCAAACACTCAGTGCACCTGAGAACAGACTGGTGAGTCCAATAATGTGACAAACAGGGCAGGAGGAACCTTTAGGGGTATGTTGGATGCACTGAGGAGACGGCACAGAGACACTTTCAGACATGTGTATCACAAGAAGTCCTCTCACATGGGTGCATGCACAGCTCTGCCCTCTCCTATCCAGGTACCAGCTTTGCATAGTCTGGCATAATTAAAGCACTATTCAGGTTTCCTGCAAGCAAACATACAATCACAACCATGCACACAGCAACAAATCTGCCCTTGATGCATCCACATACTGGTAGTGCCAGTGGGGCAGCTCCCCCCATCTCCCTGCTGCGGTGACCTGGCAGGTCTGCCCCTCTGTGCTGGTATGTGATGATCCATGTGGCACCTCCAGCTCCCTGCCCTGTGTCTGTTGCATGGGTATCTGAACTACTAGGGAAACCCTTCTGGAGTTCATAACCTGACGCTTTAAGGAAAACAAATTCAGAACTATTTTTCCTTAAAACACATCAACTCAGGGCTAGCTTCCCAAAGCTGGAAGGGGTAGGCACTGTATCTACCTTCCAGTGAAGATTCCAGTCCCTTGTACAGCAGATCCCTGGGCTCTGTGATACACACATGTAGGGGCTCTCTCACAGTCCATGCTTGTGTGCAAACACCACATAGCTGGACACAAGACCAGCCCTACATCCCTTGTCCTGCCCTTCTCCAGGGTAAGCTACCACAAGCATCAGTGCTTGGTCTATCTGCCCAGCACACAGGTCTCTCTCAGTCTCTGTTCATGGGTACTCATGGGCAAAAGGAAAGGGTGGAGATCTTGAGATTCCCCCAGGACAGCCAGGCACTGTGATTGCCTTTACTAATTTTTAGGTTCACGTGATAAAGCTGCTGCCTGTAGACCAAACCCATGCCACCTGAATTGTTGTCTGGACCAATCAACACCCACAGGGCCCAATCCTTTTCATGCTTTTCCTCTTTGAACTGGGTAGAAATCATCTCCATGAAAACCCTACGTATTTTTAGGTCAGAGCTGAGCTGAGCTGCCTGAATGGCTCATGGCTGCTTTTCTGTTTGCCCCTTGGGAACAGGGCATGAAGAAGGTAGGGAGGTAAAAGGCATGGTCATACCATGGTGTTTTGCAGCCATCAGAGACAGTACCAGAGAGGGACTGTGGGCAATTTATTCCAGAAATCATATAAACCTGAAAAACTTTACTTATAGGAGAAATTCAAAGGTTGCTCAAAGCCATCTTTGCTAAGAAGTGGGACTGGAGACCTAAAACCAGCTTCCCCCTGGTCCTGGTTAGCAGCTGGCTGACTCAGTTGAACATCCATCACGCAGCAAAATGCGATAATTGTCTTGCTCTGTGCTCTCCAAACCTGCCAACTGTGGCCAGTGCCCACTGTTAGCAAATCCGACCCTCATTATCTGCTCTCCATCCTCATCTTTCCAAGGCGCCGAGCACTGTAGTGTGCAATTAAACACCCACCATCTAGTTGCTTCTAGGCCAATTTGTCATCGCCAGCATTTGTTTGGGAATGTTTGTTGGGAAGCACATGGTGGCAGGGTCAGTGGATGTTGTTGAGGTTTTTCCTCCGCGCCTGGGGGCCAGAGAGCTTTGTGCATTTCTCAGTATGTTAAACTCAATTAAAAAAAAAAAGTAAAAAAACATCAGGATAACTTAAAGCAGATGTGAACACAAGTCTGAGACCCTTCTGAGCACAAACACGGCCATTTCATTGCAATTCCAAAAGCCTTTGCTGGCAAGCCTCCCCTCCATGTCCTACATTCTTTCATTCCAAGGAAGGCAAACAATTCAGACTGGAGCAGCAAGGCACGTTTTTCAAATAAACAGGTTCCCTCAAACAATTTTTTCTCTGTGTCACCCCAATACATGCATACCTCTCTTCAAGGATCTTTTGGGATGATCTGAATGACAATCTGTGTCACACCTTTCATTTAAGGGGTTCAAAGCACTGCACTCAACCCATGTGAACCTCTCACATGTGTTTTCACCTTCATATCCCAACACAGTAACTTCATGACCTGAAGTTACAGAGAAAATCTGTGGCACTTGTGGCTGCTAAAACCAGGAATCCTGTGGAGTCTTATACTGTTTGAAGAGGAACATCCCTGGTATATGAAGGGATGACTGCTGATGACTGGGGACCAATCCTCTGAAAAGCAGGTTGCATGGTCATTTCTGCTCAACACCACCAGGTCTCCAGTTTTAAAGGACAGGTAAACCCTATTTTACCTTACAGATCTTTCAATGCCTCAACCAGAGGAAGAGTTTTGGACACAAGTACAGTCTATAACACATTACCTGATTCACTTGTTACCTTAACTTCATCTCTGTAATTTCTCCCTGCCTCACTCTTCTAATAGGATTTTCATATTTCTCATCAGCTTAACATAGGAAAATATGTAAAAAAAAAAAATCGATCGCTCCCAATCATGATGATGAAAAATCTTTAAATCTCCCAAATCCCTCTAAATCCCTTTACAGGATTCTGTATTTCTCCCAGTAAGTTCCTTTGTTAATTCAGCCACTGAGTTAAGGTACCCAGAGGAGAAATAAAAAAGCTGTGCTTGGAAAACATTTTTCTTTGACTGCTGTACTTCACAGTACCTGAAAAACCAAGGGACAAGTACCCCATATCAAGTACAGCTGCATAAACTTCCTGAGCACAAGGAATTAATCATAATAAAAGGCTTTTAAATTTTTTTTTAATACTCTTAGGTACCAAAGATAAAAGGGTTATTTCCCAGAATCATTCCTGTTTGGCACAGTTCCTGATTGCTTAGATGAAGAACTTTTATTATTGAGCTTTTCATAACCTCTAGCCTCAAAATCTGGGGAATGCCTTGCATGGAAAATACAGAATGCACTAAACTTGCAAGTGTTCCTGGTTTTGTGTTCCCTGCTTTTGCGGTCCCTCATACCAATATTCCTTCCTACTCTTCAGCAACTCACCCCAAGGCCATGCAGGCAGCAATGTCTGAAGGCTGCTCGTGGCTTGTGGGAATGATTCTGAAAGTTGGATGTGACTGAACCAAGCAAAGCAAATCACTTTATAAACTTAGCCCTATTTGCCACTACTTGCAGAAGATAGTAAATTGTGTGCTTAAGAGTTTCAGGTTTTTCCAGTATTGATTAATGTTTCAGAAATTCTTGCTTTCAGTGCTCAAAAGCTGTTTGTTGCCAATATTTATTGTGTGTTCTCTACATGGTTCTCCAGCACAAAACCATAGCTCCAGTCTGCTGTATGAACGGAGAGGAAATGAGAACTCGATGCTTGTTGTCTGGAGCCAGCTCCACAAATTGACTTGGGAAGGGCAGCCTGAACCTGAGCAGAGCAGTGTCCACTCCCCAGCCAGGCTCCAGCTGAAGCTGGTGCACAGGAGGTAGGAGGAGGAGGGGAGAAATCCCTTCCTGCTGCCAAAACACAGCATGAACACAAACACTGTGATCACTTTACATCTTTGTTCAGCCTGAATCTTCAAGCAACAGGGAAATGAAAAGTAAACTGAGAATCAGGCAGAAATGAGTCCTACGCTGCTCAGGCTGGGGCACGGGGACAGGGACCAGCGCAGCTGGGACCTCACCAGATGACGTTGGAGCGCACATGGCAGCAGCTGGTCCTGAGGCAGGAAGGTCGGGGGACGCTGCCTCCATCCCCATCTGCCAGAGCTCTGTCCAGTCCCAAGCTGTCATTCTTTGCATTAGTATTATTTCATCATGTACAAATGCTGTTTCTAACTCCAAGCTCATTCCATAGGTTATACAGGTAGAAAATAAATTTTAGGGACATACTTGATCTGTAACAGCCTTTAACATCAAAAATAAACATAAAGCTACTAAGTACAAGAGAGGAAACTGATATTTGGGGATGGAGGAATTCCACAGGGCATTCAGTCAGAAGAACAGTCCCTTTGAAATTATCATGCAAATCTGGAAAGTTTTCAGCAATTTCAGCTAAATTCTTCAGGCTTTTGCACACAGAGAGGTTAATTTGGTTTCAAGTAGTATGGGTTAAAAGGAGAACAGTTATTCCTGATTTATTCCCTCTGTGATCACTTCTATTTTGGAATAAAAATTCCTGACTCTGAAGCAACACAACTCATCCCTAACTTGCTTTAAGTAAATGAAGAGTCAGTCAATGTTTTCCAGCTGACGGTGTTTGTAGAGACAATTGGTTGGGAACAGTCAGGAATTATTTCACAGGCAGTCAAACCTTTAGTAGGTCAGAGAAAATAGCTAAAATATGGGATATTTACTAGATCAGACTCAGATATCAATTATATCACCGACAAGTTCAGGATAACTCTGTTTCCATCCATGAGCCAACTTTTCATCTAACGCAGCGGAAGCACAATAAGAACTTTACCACTGACTTCAGAGGAAGTTTTTCTAAGAACTGGGAGAAAAAAACATTTTTAGGCCTTCAACAATCATCCCAGGGGAGTCATTTGCACAGGAAAGGGTGATAGATCTGACTCTTCATTTCTGTGTAACTAGTTTAATAATTTGTTATTTGGAAAGAAAGTTTCAGAGGAGGGAAAGCATTGAAGATCTTGAGTTGCTTGTCATTTACTTTTTTAGCTAGAATTTTGTTTAATATGTTGTAATAAGCAATGAAATACAAACAGTGAGAAATTCAAACACTTCACCAGTCAGGAGACTAAAAGTGCAGAGATACCTTGACCAATGGAGAGCAGCTGAAGGGAGTGTTGGAGTACAACTGAGAATGGCCAAAGCTGCAGACATCATCAAATTACCTGTGAGTTCAAGGGTCACTCTGGGGTCTTCAAATGGAAATATCTAGAAACTAGCCCCTGGGCTGCAGTGAAAACATTGCCTCCACACCTGCCTTCTGCTCAGGAGTGAGGCCTGCACTGGCTTTGTGCAAATCTGTGGTTCCTTAAATCATTCCCCCCTGCAGAATACAGACACCTCTAAAGGGGGCACAGCAGCTCTGCCAGAGCTCATGGCAACACACCAGGGCAGGCTAAGACAGAAAGCAAAGGAAAATTATCTAGGATGAAGAAGTTGGTCCTGTCGCAACTCATTCAGACAAACTCCAGTGAAGTGTCTCCCTCCTCCTGCCCTGAAGGCAGAACTTTGGCCTACCAAATTCACATCCCTCTCTCATCACAAGATCTTTCCCAAAACCATGCCTTGCCCAAGATGATCTCACAGAGGCTAATCCTGAAAACTACCTTTATAAATCTCTGTGTAGTGAATGAAGAAAGGAGGAATTAATTACTTGACTAAAATAAGTGAGCAGTAATAAGCGAATCTTTAAAACATGGAAGCTCTAGTACAAAGCACTTTTCAAGCTTCTTCTGCTCTCCCTCTCAGACTGGCTCGCTGCTGTGTCCTACAAGACTTTGGGATTGTTAATAATCTACATCAGTTTGCAGATCTCTTAGGTCAAGAGGTTTAGATTATTAGGTAGATCAAGTAATTTGAAAAATAAAATTAGGATCTTTGGGCAGCAGACACAATATAAACATCAGTCCCATCAGTCACTGTTATTTACTGCTTGTGAATCAAAGCAGGGTACACAGAATAGGGCAAGAGAGGGTTGGTCACCAGGCTGCAAGTGAACAGAGTTGCCAAGCTATAAATATGCTGATGTATTTTTACATTTGTTGTGGCAAAGTCAGGATGGTGATGCTGGAATGTTGCTGGGGTTGTTTTCTAATTATAATTAGATTCTGTTACTTTTCCAGTGTCATTATCAGAGACACAGTCATGTGTGCTTGCTTTTAAATGCTACTGGCCCTGCTAATTATTCTGGGCACGAGGGAACTCCACAGGCAGAGGGGAAATAATTCCAGTACCAGGAGCGCCTCCTTCAGATGGTGGGTACCACTCTCTGAAACCATCATGGTCCACAGCAGGGACATGCTGGATGATGCTGTGATTGATTTTTGGAAGCCGATTTCAGTGAGCACCCCTCCAAATGGACACCTCAGGGGATGCTGGTAGTCAATCTGCAGGTGTTCTTGACTTGCCCTCATGTCTGTAGCCTCTTCTGCACTTGTAGATTTAGAGGCAGGATTTGAAAGAAAACATATTGCAACATTTTCAGAATTCAAAAATAAATTACAACTGTAATTATAAAATTACTTTCTGAAGAAGCCATGCTTGAATGCCTGTGCCTTTTCAGAACATCTGATACTGAAAGGGCTTTTGGTTGTTGCTTCAATCCCTCTTGACCTGCATCTCACAAGTACCACCTTGGGGACCTTTCCAAACAAACTGGATCCTGATGTACAGAAAGATTCCAGCTGAAAGCACTAGAGGACTCATTGAAGCACTTCTTCATTTACAAATCCACAGGAAAGTGGAGTTAAATTATAAGACTTGACAGCTAGGGAGAACTACACTGTCTCTGTTTAATCTTGCCATTAGGATAACACAACGAACGCATGGGCAGGAAACAGCCTATCACACTAGGTACAACACTTCAGAACTTTTTTCTGGAATTGTATGCTAGCAATGGAATTTCTGACACAAAGCAAATAGTAGGAAGAAAATGGAAATCGTTCTGTACAAATGTAAGAACACTCCTAGAAGCTTTGGTCATATAAAACTGGGCACTGCTCTGCCTGATCAGGTTTGATCAATGCTCAGGTACCTCAGCACTTCACCTCCTCAGCACCAAGCTAGGAGATTCCAGATGCTGCATCCAATGCCATTCACAGGACGCTTCCCATGCTGTGCAACTGAAATGTAAGTATATGTGGCCCATCAGGCCCTACAAACTTCACTGTATTCATTGGGATGTACCTTTAGGGCTAATGCATTCCTTTATATTTGTGTTTGAATGAATTGTTGGAGCTTTAGAGGAAAAAAGCTTTCAAGATTTTATCAGCTGTGGGCTTTTCTTTAAATGGTCTGTCTATGTGTCAGAGGAAGAACTGACTGACTTGACTCTTGCATTCAAACTTCCACAATAAGTATTTACGGTTTTCCCTCTTTACACTGGATCATGTCCAGAAAACAAGGTATTAATGTCCAGTATATGTGTTCCTTTGCTCAGCATCAAGCCCTGAGTTCTATTTTTCTTTTTATCAATAGCTCTCCCCCTTTCCTGATGATCCCTTTCTAATATCTGTAAATGGTTTTAAAGTCACCTTTAAGTCACCTTGTATGCCAGGCCATGTATATACTTAGCTCCATTAATCTTACTTTATTTAGCTGCCATACTGCAAGGCAAGATGCTCCCATCAAATAACCCTTCACCTTCCCAGCTCTGTCGGAACATCAATTACCCTCAATCCAAGGGACTGCTCACCTTTGCAGCCCGGGGTGCTCCGCAGGTGATACAGGCCAGGGTGATGGAGGAGAGAATTTCACTCCACTTAACAGCTTGGAAATAAAGAGACATAATCCAAAAGAATCTTTTTTTGCTTTTAAGAAAACTATATTCATCCTTTAAAACAGGAAAGCTAATTAGCCAGGCTGCTCTGACAATATTTTCTCTTGGGAAAATAAAGTTGCACTCCTTCAGCGTTCAGAACTTTTTAATCCTGGTGCCAAATGCATTTCTCTGAATTAATATTGGTGGAATGAAAAGGCTTTCTTTTCTGCTTCAGCCTTCTCTCCCAGGATAAATCTTTTTGGAATTTGCTTTATAGATTGTGCTTTTGAATGTTCTTATAAATGTTAAAAAATGACTGTGTGAGAATGTCGCCTTCTCATTAACAAAATTTACTACATATTTTCCTCCATTGTTACCAGTACAGTTCCAGCAGTGTTAACAATGGGAACCCTAGAGCAAATGGTCTGGCACTAGCATTTGTCATCTAACTATGGCTGGTCAAAAATGTGTTGGAAAAGTCGCCTTGTGTTTTTTAAATGTTCTTGTTTTCACTAAGCACTTCCAAATGATTTTTTAAAACCTAAAAAAAATAATTTTAAAAAAATCCAATTTTTAGTTACATTTTAATCAGAAAGGCATTGAAGGGTTTGTGATTTTTTTGTGAAAACCTATGCTGGTGAGTAAAAGTATGTATTCCATTACCTGCCTTTTTCTCAATTCGGGGAAGGAAGTTGACAAAAAGAAAAGTGAAGGAGGGTATGATTTTCTTCATCAGAATGAAATCAAACAGTTCTTTTATTACAAAATTCCTAACAAAATGGAAAAAAATTATAAACTTTCTGATGTCTTTTAAAAATTCATTCTAGTGTATATTCCTCCTCTTTGTATCACAGACGAGTGTCAGTATAACATGGCCCATCATGACAACAGTGTGCAAACAACTTTTAAGCTTTCAACACTACAGGTAAGGAGCCCTTAGCTAAATTCAGCAAAGGCAGGAAGTGTGTAAATAGTGTTTCTAGCACTGATGGAAGAAGCATAACAGCAAAGCTCTCTGGTGAAAGCTCTACATGGAGCCAGAATGGTCCTTTCTGATATTAAAACTTAATAATCTACAAAAGCTGCTACTATTAATTGGAAACTACTGCTACTTTTTCCTGTTTTGCAAATACTTAGATTTCCTTTGTTACCACAAATCTCTGTTCTAACTAAAACACAGCAGCACATGCTCTGAAATCCCTCCATTGTGCCTTCCTATAGCCATGGAAACCGAGTTTTGCATACCCAGGATGAGGCTAGATGGTTAGAGGTTTTTCATCCCTTGCAACCTGTCACAAAGTTGATTTGCTTCTTTTGAATATGCAGATCAAGATCCTGGACTGAGACAATTTTATTTCAACCCAGACCAAGGTCACACCTGGGCACGGCCGGAACTTGACTGGCCTACCTCAGTGAATTGGTTTTTATACTCTTCTCATAATGAATTTAAGTCATCAGCTGTTAATACTTCTGCAGACCTACTGCTTCCTTCCTGGTGTTAGACAAGGATTCAGAGGACCCAGTTAATACCCACAGCTCGATCCAATTTAAGAAGAGGATTTTGAGCTCAGTTAGGTTGCTTATTGGCTGCTTCTGAACCTGAGCTGGGACTAAACAGTGTTAGAACCTTCCATTGAGTCAGACTGAAATAACCCAAGACAGTCAGCACACCTGAACAAAAGCCCTGCTTCACTGCTGATTTAATGCTCTACATTCCCGGTGATCCTGTGGAGATGCCTGCACCTTTATAAGAAGCTACTCATTTACAATGCAGCCTTTTTTTTTTTTTTAATGCAGACATAAAGTGATATTATTAATAGTTTGTGATCTACTGCCCTTTTCATCTGAGGATCTCTCTCTAAGCATTTTAGGAGACTGAATCAATTTTCAAAACACTCCCATGTAATACTATCCACATTTTACTGGTAGGAATACTAAGGCAGTGGGAGGCAATTTTCCCAAGGGTTCATTGGTAGTGTCAGAAACAGAGCCCTGGACTTGTGCTCCAAATATAGCTGACATTCTCATCGCGTGGCTGAAAACTGAATGCAGGATCCCCACTTTAATGCTGAACATACCTTCTTCCTGCTGGTTGAGGCTTCCAAAAGAGCTGCCTGTTGCCATGGGAACCACAGTTCAGATTGCTGGGCCAGATTTGCTTCAGTTACATCAATGCAAATCATGAGCAAATTAACTGAAATTAATGGAACTACCCCAGATTTCCATGGGCGAGGGAGGATATAGAGCAGAATTTGTCCCTCTGAATTTTAAATGAGGGTGATGATCTCTTGAGAGTGGAAAAAAAAAATCTCTGATCATTACAGGGGGTAAAAGGATGAAGGATACCTTTCAACAAAGGTATAGAAAGTAAATCTGAGAACTTGACTTTAGGGTGACCCAACATTCTCAGACCTGCTTTTGACCATTACCAATGGAAGGTCTTGGCAATCTCAAACAAGTACATTGCTTCCTCCTCACACTGAGCAAAGACCAGATTCAGGCATTTACTGTGAGAATAAGGGATGGTGGAGAATGGAGTCTAAGAGTCTACAGGCAGAATGTGGAAAGGACCAGTTTGTGGTGTTGTTCGCAGGACTAGTCCCACAGGGTTGAGGGAGCATGTAATAAGTCCCCAGGTTGCCTCGCAGTGGCCTCTTCCTGAAGGGAATCCCTGATGGAATAGGAACCTCAATGAACCATTTCTTCAGTGTCTGCCACAACACTGTGAGGACCTGGACTGTTGCTTACCAGGAAAATAGAAGAAATGTGGGAGGCAAGAAGTGAAACAGAGATAGCTCTTCTATCAATAGTAACCGTCACCCCAGAGCTGCCTCCTTACCCTGCAGCAGCTCAGCTCTCTTGGCCAGACGGGAAAATGGGACTGGCACAGCCAGCAAGCCCTCCAGTCATACACAGATTTGTGTGCAGTGAGAGCTGGGGGCTGGCACTGGGGAAGGAAGACTGTGGTATAGTACAGGGAAAGGGCATCTCAAAGGCTTGGAAGTTGGCTGGACACCCTGCACTTGTGCTAATACACAAAGTCTAATTTGAGATGAACTTCTCCTATGATACTGGAAAGCAAACCATTCTGTGTCCAAAGCTGAGCAAGCAGCTACTGTTTCATACAGTTCACAAAGATACTGGAAACATCCACCTATAAAGCTCAGTCTTCCATGCTCACATGGGATATGATGTTAATCTTGCTGCACCTCAAATACTTCAATCTACAGTTATTTAACTTCAGAAATTAACATTCAAACTTTCCAAGGTGCCAGCCATGCAGATTAGATTGTCCCTCACCACCCTTTGGATCAGGTAGATTAAATACTCAGAGAAGGTGTTACCACCATGGCAAAATTGATGAAAATTTTCTGAGTGGAACTCCTGAACATGCAAACGGGAGCTGGGAAGCTTGTGTGCAGCAAGGTCTGGCACCATCTGCTGTTTCTTATGGCAAAAATCCTGCCAAGCTTTCAGAGCTGTTTATGAGTTTGTGCTACAAAAAGCTTGTCCTGATGTAGGGGCAAGGGGCACCTGGCAGTGACACTGGACACGGGGCGGACTCAGCGCCCAGTTCAGAGGATCACAGACACTGGTGCAGGGGTCATTGCAAGATTGATCCTTGAGTACGTCAAAGATACAGGAAAGATTGGCTTTGAAAAGCAGAGCTGACCAGACTAAACATTGTAGCCTAATAGCATGGTGACCAGGCTAAACATCCCAGAGCTGGGTCTAGGTCGTGTACAGTCAACCAGGCCAAGTTTTGGATACATGTTCCAAAAGGGTCAGGATTCTTGCGAAACAAATGTTACTACTTTGCACACCTCAAAAGAAGAGTTCAATGCTCTGGTTCTCACTGTCTCATCACCTGCTAAAATTTGTATCTGTCCTACCATTTTACAATAAGCCTGGTCTGATTTCAAGGTTTTAAAGAAATTCCCTCCTACACATGAACATGAGGTTCAGGCTGAGGGTCCAAGTTGAGCGTTTTCCATACTTGCTACTGGAACAGCTACTGAGGCAAAAATGACCATAGATAATACAGAAATTAATTTTCTATGTTGTGAACATTTACAGTTTCTTAGTTCCAGTTCTTGGCAAGACATGAATTCCAATTTATATATTACTTTTAAGCAATTTTTCAGTTACTGTTCACTGTCGTTTTTCTAACTGCTTAACTCTGTTCCCAGGGGCACAGATCAGTTACGGTAACACTCTGGACTCAAGAGCATGGAAGCTGAAAACTCTGTGTCAGCTAAATATATTTACAGTTGGGTTTGCATAAACGAGCTTTACCTGTAAAAGTCAAAACTGCACAGCACATTGGGGTATGTAAGTCCCCAATTGCCTCTCCTCAGTAATGAGACAGATTGACAAAGCAAAAACATCAACAGACAAATCTAACTGAGGGCCTAACTACATGATTGTGCCAAAACTGAAAAGCCATAAAAAAGGAGCAGCAGCAGCCGTAAATTATCTCAGCTACTGCAAGAAAATAGAGAAAAAAGTGTTGGCCTATCATGTTCTGTAGCATGGCTTTCACTTTCTTGAGCTGGTAATTTGCCTGTTTTGCATAACTTTTTGGCTTTAAGAACTCGAAGTTCTTTTTTCCCCCACAGTCAAAATCCATCCTGTCCTCTCCCCATGGTCCAACATGCAAACTGCACTCACCTGCAGCACAGCTATGCTCTGCATCTGCACCATGAGATGGAAAACCCTGTAGAGATCCCTCAGCTGGCTGAGAACTGGCAGGGCAAATCCACGCTGTGGTTCACGTGGGTAGAGTTAAGTCAGACATTATCCTGACATGCCATTAGTCTCCTTAGAAGAGAGTCTATTGTAGTGAAAAATTAGATTCAGATGAATTAAAGTCAGTCTAACCTGAGTGCTTACAGGGAGGTCGATGCTGTGGAACATGGATGCTTTGCTGAATTCCAGGTGAATTCCTAGTGAGATCAAAGTTTAGTCAAACCTGGTAATCTACACAAAACTGTTTTCTTACATAATAAATGAGGGTATAAATGCTCCCTTTCCTCAGAGACAGGCCAGATGCGTAAACCCTCTTACACTCCCAATACAGACCAATTGCCAAAAGCTGTAAGATCAGTAAGAAATTCACAGTCCCATTCCACAAGCATTTGGTCTTACAGTAAATTAAATCTAGGAATAAAACATGTAAAAAAATGGTCAAAAAAGGGAGAGTTAAAATCTCAGTGATCAAAATTACATCAAAACACAAGCCTAATAAAGGAGGACCACAGCTATTCACCTCACTCTTCTGCGGTGCTGAGCCTGACCTACTTGATAACGTTCCTGCACTAAGGCCCCAGCACTAAGTATCTTAGACCCCTCAAATCGCATTCCAGACTTATAATTGCAAAGCAGCTGTCAGCCTGAGCCCAGCCACAGAACCTCCCCATCTGTTCAACCCATCTAGCGTTACAGCAGAGGAGAGCATGAAGGCTGAAACTGTATCGTATGTGGAGACAGGACTTGCTGCTCTGCCCACGGGGCCAGATGAGATCACTTGCACTTTCACCATCTTGAAGTCTTACAGGCTGCAGAAGAGTAGTGGGCAGAGGCTGATCAGAAGAGGGGAGAAAGGACACTACAGAAGGATCAAATTCTGCAATGTGACTCTGGCAGCTGAGTCAAAGAGACAGACATCCTCAGCTTCACTGGGGAGGAGATGTTTGGATTCTGGCAGGGCTGAGAATTATTTGAGAGCCCCTTAGAGGAAAACCTGATACCCTGACTTTCCCCAAACCCTCCCCCTCCACATCTCTCACTATTAACTCTTTCAGTAGCAGATGATTTTACATAGTCTTAAATCATCTGTCCTGAAATGTATACCTTGAGCAAGGTATATTTGTGTGCTATTGCTTAGTGACTGTGTTGATGGGGGAGTACCTGTCTCTGAATCACACAACATAGGTCCTGGCCCATGGTCTTTTCCAATAACATCAGCAAAATTCCAGGTGAAGACCAACCACTTTTCAATCTCAGGAACAGCTAGGAAATGTAGAGGAAGAACTTCAAGATTTGACTCCAGCTGATTGGCACTAATTCACATTCAGGAGAACATACTGTATTTTGTCCAGGAGATGGAAGTGCTTTGACTTGTTATGTTACTAACACAGACCCTGAACAAGCAATGCATACAATCCATATCTGACTCACAGGACTTTTAGATCCTCCCTAACTCCAAGTCCTAAGCCAGTGCAAGCAGTCAGCAGATGCTAAGATGTGAGGAACAAAGCAGGCTGCCACTCACCTCCCACTGAAACTGAAGAAATGTGCTGTTGCCCTCTCAGTACCACCCATGTTGAGTAAGGGTGCAGGCAGCTCTGTGTCAAGTTCCAGTGGCCTTTGTGCTGACAGACGTCCCTGCTCAGGGCTACTGGGGTCACTTCCCCTACCCTGCCTTCCCGGCTGGACTCTTCCCCTTTAACCCTGCTGCTTGTGCCTCCAGGTGGCCTAAGATGTCCAACTGCTCTCAGGATCAGCAAAATGTTCCCTGCTGACCTGCCTAAGGAGTTTCTGCAGGCTGTGACTTATCCGTGAGAGACTCAAACCCACAACACAACACAAGCAGCCTCTAACTGACTGATTGGAGCTTTGCATCCCACACTCAGCACAGTCAGGATGTGCCATGGCCTGCTGTGGCAGCAATGCTGCAGTTCACTTGTCTTGGTCCACGTGAGATCACATGTTACCAGAGTGACTGTGCCCCGAGTACTTGTGCCCATGTGCCTGCTGTGCGTGCACACGTGTGAGTGCGCCAGTGGCTGTGAGCACCAGGCTCCCACATGGCAGCAGATTGGAGGCAGAAGCCAGCGTCTCACAAATTCATTTTCTGGCAGAGCATGGATGGGGGAAGGGACAAGAGCTCTTTGTCAGCCCACACAGTTTCCCTGAGTCCCAGTCTGGGTAAGCCAAACCTCTTAAAGGCACAAAATGTATGTGCTACCAGCAGCAGCTCTGCCCTGAGTCTGCTGGACAGCTGGCACGAGGGCATCTATGAGTTCAGCAGCTGGGCAGGAGGGATGGTGACGCACGGTGCTATATCCGGAAATCTGCTTTATCATTTTCTGTTTTAACCTCTGAGCCTTTGGGTTCTGAGGGCCAGATCCTGAGCTCTGAGTATGCTCTCCCTGCAGAGGCCTATTGACATTGGTGCAGCCGCTGGTGAGGGTTCTCATCAAGAGCATGCACCGGATGCAAGCAAACCCACATTGCCCAAGTGCACTATCCTTCAAAGTTCTCCTTTGGATCAGAGTTTGGAGCTATGTAGTCAGAGATATCAGCTGGCATTTTCCATCTAGGGCAAAGCAAATCCTTTCTGCAATTTATCTGCAGTACAATGCCAAGGGTGCAGGTTGGTATTTTCACCACTCCACTATGTGGTTCCTCCCTACCTACAGATTGGCACATTCAGAAGCTTTTGCAGCCTATTCAGAAAATAATATTCACTGCTATACAAGGATACTGCCTTTCTGAAACCCCTAAGTTAAAAAGGGTAAACATTTCCCAGGTGACTGGTGGAATCCCACTTCTGACTCAGGAAACCTCCAATCTTGGACTGTTGGAAGGCTGGAAGATATAGAATCACTCTCCACCTCACCCAATCCTCTGCCTCCACTAGTGGCTAGGGCTAGAGACAGGGTACAGAGCAACACAGATTTTTAGTCTAGCCCAGAAAGTCTGTTCTCATAACAACTGAAGGTGTATATTTTACTGCCTGGACAACTGTTCACTCCACACATGCCTCCCTATTTCAAAGTGGCAGTAAGAAGCAGACCTGAAAGGGCAACATGTCCTTTACTCTAGATCTCCAGCCAAGTCCACAGGCACAAGTTCTACGCAGACAAGGAGGAATGCTCATGTGGACACTCAGGATTTGGGCAACCACACATGTAGCAACACGTGAGAAATCTGCAGTGTAAGATGTGGTTTGCAAGCACGTGTAGACTGACATCTCCAAAACGTGCCAGGAAAAACCAAGCACCACCTTGCATCGGATCTTCCAGACTAATAGTTTTGGGTGTAGCTTTCCATGGGGCACTTGCAGCATGTCTACATCATGAAGGCACTTTACAGAGCAGGACGTTGCTGCCTGTAGCCTGGAAACCAGGATGATGCAGGAACACAGGACTCAACTGTACTGTACCCTTAGAATCATGATGGTCATATTTGGTGACATCCACATCAGTCCACCATAAACACATTAACTCAGGACCAATTATTCAGCTCCTTCCCCAGTGTTTCCTGAGGGGCTGGCCTTTGTCCTGAACATCTTCTATGCCTACAGCAATCTAAGGCAGATACTGTGTGTATTGTCTACTGTGCATTCACTTTACTCTATAAAGGCATATGTAGTCCTCTCACATGGAAAAATATTATTGAGGAGAAGGCAGTTTGAAATTCTCAGGTATCAACAAGTCATGACACAGCCCAGTCTCCAACTGCCTGTACTTGGCTGGCTAACACATAAATCAGAAAAATCTTTCTGCCTTCTGCAATGTGATTTTAGCTCATCTTAACCATCTGTTTGATTTTTTTTTTCTCATAACAGCAAGTTCTCTTCGGAAAATTCCAAGGACATCTATCTAACCAGTCCATACAAGGCTTTATCACCTTAATATCAGATATGGCATTTTTCCTAAAGAGTATGAATAGTAATTTTCACTGATATATAATACACAGTTTTTAACTGCTCCCTCGACAGCAAAGTTTGAACTGGCAGTTTTATAATGAATTCTGGAAGCTGAAATTAGATTGCTTGTTCAATAAATTTCAAGAGCAACTGACCTATGCCAGAGCAAGATTTCACAACTTTGTATTTTTACTATCAAGAATGCATTTTCTTTCTGACTCCCAGAAAAGAAAGGATAGAAAAAGAAGTCTGGAACTGACCTAGTTTCATTGCCAAATCAGCCTGTTAATGAGCCAAAAATATTCTATCAAACTTCTTATTGTTCTTAGCAAAGATGCCATTTCTATGAATTTGGAAGGATTTGGGAAAAGCAACCTTTCATTTTGTGACCTACAAATTTTTATATAAGTCTTTCAAACAGTTCCAGAGCACGCAAACTTAGGAAATTGTCCCTGTGAGACAATTTCTATAATTTCCTTGATCTTTCCCGCTTCTGAAAGTGATAGTGGTTACAGCTGC
This sequence comes from Sakesphorus luctuosus, assembly GCA_013396695.1. Taxonomy (NCBI): domain Eukaryota; kingdom Metazoa; phylum Chordata; class Aves; order Passeriformes; family Thamnophilidae; genus Sakesphorus; species Sakesphorus luctuosus. The sequence goes on from VWZD01013038.1 coordinate 461,996, forward strand.
AGAATACAAGCTTGCCAAATGTCAGGCTTTTATCTATGGCCCTCTTAGTATTTGATAGTTTTTCTAATCCCCAGCCTCTAATTCATGTGATAAACTGAGAATTTATTCTTGGGTAAAAAAAGAAGAAAATATTTTAGGTGTCCTGATTACAAAATGCAGCTTCAAATTTTGAACGCTGGAGTGTAGAACAGTGGAGAATAAATGAAAATAAGCAAAACTCTTTATTATTTTAAAAATGTAAATGCAAATATCACAATCTTCTGAAACCTTATGCATGATGCCATGAGTGCTGGGAGTGGGGGGGTCAATGAAATAAGCTCATTCCCAAACATCTTATTGAGAAACAAGTTGTTTTTACCCATCTTGCATTGCCTAATTTCTTAATTCAAGAGTTCACAGGCAGGAACTTGGGGAGCTTGGGGAGCAGCCTTTGGGCAAAAGTGTCCTTCTTACTGCTGTCCAAGAATGCACATGCTGTGCCCAAAGCCCTCCCTGTCACCACTGCTCTACCCCTTGCCTTTCATACCCAGGTCTCCCAGCTCAGTCAGTGCAGCCCCATCTCAACTCAGTTACCTGATCCTGAGGCTGTTGAGCCACACTTGTGTGAAAACAAGTTATGGATCCAGGCTCCCACTAGGAACTTACAGTGAGTGTCTTGCAGCAAAGAAAAACGTTCTGTTTCTCCAGGCTAATTGCACACTTGTGATCCCCAAAAAGAGCAGCCAGGCGACAGCTCCATCAGGCTGACTACTTTTGCTGCTTTTTTTTTTTTTACCCCACCCCTTTTTCTCCAAATACATAATTTACTCTGCTCGAGGGAGCCTATTGAGTGGGTATCTGTCTGTAACAGGCTCCTTCTGGGAGCAGATGGACTAGTACATGCTGAATGCAAAGGCAGCCCAGCTCCCTTCTGAGCAGAGCAAGCAAAGGAAGAGGACAGGGAGTTCAGCTGGGCTCTGGCACACACTGGTGGCACCGTCCGTCCCTCCTCCTCCTCCTCCTCTCTGCACTCCTTGAACATTCTGTGCTGCTGCTGCCTAGGATGTCACCATGAATAAGTATAACTGTCAGATTAAATCAGTGCCTGGGTGGGATCTGCTGAGCCTACGACACACATTCTGGGCACCTAAGTCAGGCCAGGGAATCTGTCCAAGAAAGAGATCTAACTGGAGCGGCTGCACATGGCAAATCAGCTTTGGGGCTATAGGATGAAATATGTTCTGCCCTGTGTCAAGAGGGATAGAGGGGGTAGGAGGAGGAGACTCACAGACTCCTTTCGCTGCTAATGCATTTGTAGCATAAATATTAAAGTCCTCAGAGGCTCAGAGCAAGAGGATGAAGTGACAGCTATTGCTGACAAAGCAGAACTTTGTGTGATGGGAGCACCACAGATGGGAGTGAGTCTGTGGACTCTAATCAGTGATGGTCAGAGGGATGGCAACAGTTTATTGCTGCCACTCAACATCCAGAAAGTGCCAGGCTTTATCTACAAGCCCCTCCTGATGACAGTCTCCACTGCAAGTTCCAGCTGCTCAGAAGAAAACCCTGATTACCTCACCCCAGCAAAGTCCCCCGAGCTGCTGGCTCCATGATGGTGCCATCCATGCATTATTGAACCTAGGCTGGGCTCAAGGTATTTTCTTCAAAACTGTCCTCCCATGGATTACTGGTGGGCACACAGCTCAGAAAGCACTCATTGCGCCAATCCTCTCAGCAAAGCAGATATATTGATCCACTTTCCTAATAGCTTCTGAAAGGTTTGGCCTGCACACCATGACTCCATTTCATCAATGGTTCATCAGAACTGTACCCCACATCATTCTTCCGGGCATGTCAGATCTCAGGGAAAAAGTACACAGAGTGACAAGCAAACATACTTGTTGAGAAGATAAGGGAAGGTAAGTCACGTATGGACACTCTTCCTCTCACTTACAGGTTGCTTTCATGTCAAACTATGAGGAAACATTCTGTGCCTGCAGTGTCAGCCACAACTACATTACCACCAATTCTATGTGTGCTAATGTCTATAACATTTTCTGTTCATCTCTTTTCCTCCCACTTTAAATATTTTTCCTGTCACCAAATGTTTTTGAAAACCATGCTGTTTTGGAAACTGGATTTCTCACATACATTTGCCACTTGCTTGTGAGTGGAATGCTAAATTCTGATGGATATTTACTGCTGTGCTCTACTTTAGTGTGGGGAAAGAGAAGCCCTGCTTGCCCTTGCTCTGACCTTTGGTGACTGTGGCACCAGGACAAAGATCCACCTCTGAGCGGCTTCATTCATGACTGACTGTTTAATTAGGCAAAGTGGCACAGTTTAAACAAACTTCCCTTGAATGTGCTCATTGAATGAATAGTAATGACCATAACACTTTATTATAATATTGTGCCTCTCCCCCAGTGCCTTGACAATACTTCCAAGGGGGTAAAAATTTATTTATCTTTCTGTTTATGAAGATAAGTGTGCAAAAATTGAACTATAACAAGGTGGAACATTTCTGCAGAAGACATTGGTGAAGACAAGGAGCAGAACTAAATGGAAAACACTGTCAGTGTCTGACTTCAATCATTACATTCTACTCCATAGGCTCACAAAAAAAAGGATGCTCCCAGACCTAACCTCAAAGGGTACTGTTTCCTCAAGAGAATCCAAATGCCACCACTGTTGGCCTACAGTCACTGAAATAGAGAGTACAGGCAGTACCGTGGCTGTGTCTGTCAGCCTAATCCATGAGGTCCTTAATCAGGACAACTGAAAGGCTGACTGACCTTTCCTTAGTCCTCCCTAGCATCCCACAGGAAAGACCTTCCCACTAAGAAGCTGCTTTATGTTCTCAAGAAGCCATTTAAGAGCCTGTCTGCCTCCAGGACTGAGGTCCCGATCCACCTGGCATTTAGTGGCTCTTGGAAGTGAGGAATGACATGTATCTCCATGTTTTGGCCACGTTTCTTTGCTTTCTCTGGAATCCGTTCGGCAGCACGTGGAGACTTGCCTTCAGCATGTTGAGGAGCCATGTGGTGGGTTTCTGTGAGCTGAGCCAAGCTGAGCCAAGCCAAGCAGTGTGGTGCTTCTCAGTGAAGGAAGGAATAAGCTGATCAGGAATACGGAGAGAAGAGGGCAACACCAAAATAAAGAAGGACTTCTGAACACAGAGGGAAGGTAAAACAAATTAAAATGAGGAATAAGTACAGACAGAAAGAGAAAAACTGGACACAGATGGTCACATCTGCACTGGGCACATCCCAGGTCTCAGGCTGGGCTCTGCCAAGCCATGAGAATGAAGATCCAATTAAAATGAAAGGCAGAAGACTGGTGCCTTCAGCAGAACACTTCTCCCTCCCTATGAGATCACTCAACACACGCCTGATGCTGTCACTGACCCGGCATTGTCCTGACAAAGTCACTCTCCAAGACACCCTGCAGAGGAACAGTGATTTGTAACACACTGGGGGGTGAAAGGAAAATGATGGGGCAGGGAAATATTGAGCCTCGCAGTGGGAGGCATGAGTAACAACCAGACAACCCAAAGCATCCAACCTCAAAGGGCTGTGCACAGGGGACAGTGGGGCTGCAATTTTTGCTAGGTTTACAGAAAGGAATGTGAGCTTAATTTGTGGCAGTGGGAAGCCACTGGGGATTCAGAGAAATTAGTAAAAGGAGGTGTTGCTGCGCTACTTTATAGGAACTTGACATGATGTTCAAATGCTGTCTGTTGGGAGCCTGGATTACTTTATTATTATTTTTAATAACTCCAGAGGGCTTTCTTTTGCAAAGGAACTCAAGCTGAGATGGTGGGTTTGTATGTTCACTATTCATTTGGAGGGAGAATTGTTTGATGGATGCTGAAGTTTATGTTTCTTTTGCAATGAGAATTGCTGGAATGTTTTGTGGCTCAGATCTGTGTTCTCATTTTCACCATGCAGTTATGTAAGACTCTGAAATAATAAAATAACCCTGGCTTTTTAAAAAGGAAAGAAATGGTTGCATGTGCTCTCAGTGTGATGGGCCTGTGTGTGGTATCCTGTGAACAGCACAAGTCTGATCTGAAGGGTCCATTCTGATGGGTCTCTAACATCCATCAAGATTCTTTGTTCTACCACTGGGAAATGAGAAGGAATCAGTGTTCCAGGAGCACAAAGAATTACTAGACTTGTGTGTGTGTTCTAGACTGTATAGATGTGAATTGGCATGAAAGTGTAGATCTCTCATTGTTCTGATGTATTTGGAGGGCAAGAGAAATGAGATTTCCAGCACTAAGAGGATCTGGTAATTTCTGCTGTTCACCTAATTTCCTGTGTGTAGATCCATTCCCTTTCTTGAACCCACAGATATTTTATTTTACAGAGGAATAAACTTAAGATAATTTAAACTGAACCGAAATATGAGTCTGTAATCTAGTCCAAAGCACTTCATCATACACAGAACAACAGATTTCTTTATCTCCCACTATTACCTGACATGCAGGTGTCTAGTCAATCTCTAGTCTCCTGTTATGCTGATTCCATATTACTCTTTGGCATCTTGACAGACAACTACAGTGCACAGCATAAAGGTTTACCTTATGTTTAAATTACTTTGCTGCAGCCCAAGTTGATTTACTTCTGTTCCCTCTTCTTTGACTAACAAATATAATGAATGCTTCATTTGTTTCTCTCAGTTGTAATAGAAGGTTGCATAAACAGCTTCCCAATATACTGTGTTGTAACATGATGGGGTAAGTAAGCATTCAAATAAAGAGCAATAAAGAGTTTAAGATAAGAGACTAATACAAATTCACTGAAAAGACTGGGTAATCAAGCAACAGAGACTCAGGAATTCTAAAGGAATTAAATTCTATTTCTACCCTTCTTTGAATGTGAATTCAGATTGACTCCATTAATTACAAAGAAATTTGGGATAAAGATGTGCTGGACCAAGAAACTGAATTACAGTCTCCACTGTTGCAGAAAAATACACAGATTTTTTTTTTTGATGAAGCTTTGTTCCTTCAGTGAGATTCTACCCACTGCAGCTGGTCTGTTACTCAGTTAAACTAAATAAGTGTAAGTACATCGATGTAACAGAGATGTACCAATCTGCAGCGGGGATTTGGGAAACAATTGTGTTAAGTCTGTGTAGAATGACCCTTTGTGTAAATGAGGCCCAGTGGCTCAGCATACATGGGAGAAAAACCTCCCAGGGTTCTCACATGCCGTATCCACCAAATATATCTCCAGGGAAAGCAGATTTGCTGCTTCTTTCCCATACACAAGAAGTGAAAATCAGCTCAAAGCTGATCAAAGCAAGAATAAGCTGCTGCTGGTCCAAGATCTTTGGGAGGATACATCCAAAACCAAGGCATCTATAATAGTAAGGGGTTCTGCTTTTATGTTGCTTCCAATCATGCTGTGACCATCCCCAAGATCCTTTGCCAACATGGCTGTGAAGAAATACAACAGATAAGATTTCATTTGCCCTTTTAAGTGAAAGTTTGAAAGCCCAGGGAGCTCCACTGGAAGATAATGGAACACAGCCTGTCCATGTTCTCCAAATGATTAAGATTAATGATAGGCAGATGATTAATGCAAACAACAATAAAAAATTCCATTGGATTGTTACAAGATTTTATAAATTGCCTTTTCCACCTTTACAATCTAGAAAATCTGAACAGATCCATTCTCAGAAGCAATTAAGATCACAATCTGGTCCCTATCTTCAGGTTTCATCAGTTTGATTTCCAAATCTAGTTGCACACAAATACTAGGAAGCCTGAAAGAGAAGCTGTTATATTATAAATCAATCAGCTACTCTGTAAGACAGGAACTGAAGCCTCTGCTTTTATTAGTAGAAAGAATTGAGTCATTTGCCATGACTGCATGCTTCTGGATATGATTTACTGCTTCTGCAGTTCATTACAGAAAAAAACCCCCACAAATCAGTGCACAGAGCCTTCCTTCGATTTCACATCAACATATACTGAGAACTAGAGATGGACACAAACTGATTTTTGCATTTGAACACCCTTTCAAAGTTGGGTCTTCCTTTATACTTTGCAGCATGTATCTTTCTGAGCCACAAGAGAAATGTGAGAGACAGGTTGTGACACAGACTGAAAGAGAGGGACAATTTGGCTCAGAAATGTTGTTTTCTTCCTTTCAGACAAATAATTCTTTCTGGACCCTCTGCACAATAATTCTTTTTTTTTTTTCTCTGCTGTGAACACTTACAAAAGGGACATCACACTTGCCGAGAACATGGCTATTTTTTATTCAGAAACTCATGACAAAAGAGAAATACTTTAGGTGTGTCTCTGGAAAGACAGGGGAAAGAACCAGTGAACAAAGGAATTGCCATGAAGAAGATTGCTTCAGTCAGAGAGACCATGGTTTGGTGAATACAGTGGGACCATGCAGAGCTGTAACTTCAGAAAAGGCTGTACTTTGACTAGCAAGTCAGTAATGCTTTAATTATTGTTCTATTAGTAACTATTTTCTTCATATTAATACAAGTTTGACTACATTTTCCAACAGCTTCTTACAGTCATATAATGGAAATTATTGCTTATAAATTACATAAAATGTGGCTTTAACATCATATTCTCAAAACATATAACTGAATCAGGCTACTCATTCACGCCTCCTGCTCCCACCTATCTATGGTATTTCTTGGATGCTGATGACCTTGGCAGTTAAAAGCTATTTCTATATACATGACATGGAGAAAACACATAAGAATGTTCAAGTTGTCTCATCATAACGTCATCTCCTAGAGATGTTACTTAATGCTATCTTCCAAGAATTTGTGCTTACTGGACTCAAGGTGAATCATTTGCCTGGGAACTGTCCTTTTCTTCTTAAAATGGGAATCTTGTTTTGGTGCACTCCTATGCTGAGACAGTTTGGGTGGAAGCATGAAATTTAGATTTGAATATGAACTTCATCTACATTTTAAGTTGTTGAAATCCCAAGGCTAGTAGAGAGCCAGGATGACTTGAGTCTAAATTTCCGTAAACTGTGATTATGTTTGGACACAGGGAGAGTAACAGACTTGTGTAATACAGCATGAATTGTTGAAACAAATCTGGATCAAGTATGCCCCACTGGGTCTGCTACAACTACACCTAGAAAAAGTAAGACAAAATAATTTCTCTGATATGATGCTTGTTCCCATGTTCCCCATTTTGGACTCTTTGTGCTGAGCTTTGCAGAGCAAAACAGAGCAGTAGTTTCCTAAAAGCATAGGTGTGAATTCTAGGAATTGATCCATGGACTCCTCACCACAGAGGTCAGGGGAGGAAAAGGAGAAGGCAATGTCCAGTACTCTACCTGCTCCTCAGCCATCCTAGAGGCCCAGTGAGATCACCAAGTGCTAAAAATCTGCTAAATTCCTTTGGGAGTTGAAGCTGAGCCTCCATTGTTTAAGGAACAGGAAAGGCTGGATATCTTTGCTGCCTCAAATGAAAGCTCACTGATGTTGATGATCTGTTCTGTGACTATTGTTTGAGCCTTCATCAAATAAGTTTCTCATCATAATCTAATGACCTTATTCAACCAAACAGAGTGGTACTGAAAATCATTTCCCACAGAATCTCACACCCAAACAGTATTGTTACAGGTCTCTGTGGACTTGCACTGAAATAATTTTTCTGTGTAAAGGGACATTGTTGCTTCTCTCTGCAGACTTACATTGAAACCATTTTCTTGTTATATCTCACACAGTGTGGTGCTGTTGGTCTCCATAGGCCACCTCCCTTCAGAAGAGCATTCCACAGAATTTCACATTTAAAATGCTATAATCAATGACCTTAGTCTAACATACAGTTGTTCCCCCTAAAATTACACAGTCAAACAGCATCACTTCAGTTCCCTCCAGACCTGCATTACAATCCATTTCCCACTCTAATGACATTGCAAAGGGGAGGTTTTAGTCAGTGTTACATTAACGTTGCAGGCAATTTACAGTCCTGTGACTAGAAATTGCCCTTCAGAACCTTGTACCTTTTATGAGTGCCAGTCTAAATGGGCAAAATCCTGACCATTACAAAACAACATTCATAATGATATGGGATGGCGCTTACACAGTAGAGCTGCAACAACTCACTGATAGCATAGGAATGTCAGGCTTTTAACTACAAACAATCTCTTATTTTTCATACTAGAATTTGCCCTCCTTTTTATGTTGTTATTCTTCCAGCTTACTGAAATCCTTTCCCTCTCTTTGAAGCCTTTCGTCCCCCCGTGCTGTTTAGAACCGGTACTTTCTGCCACTACAGTTTCCATTTCTCTATTGGAATGTAATTTTAAAGGCACTTGCTGATGGCCTTCTCATTTGCCTCTTTGGCCTCTAGCCTTTCAAAAGGAAGGCTCAAATTAACAGCCTACCCTAAAGTACAATCAATTTTCACCTGTCAAAACTAATAGCATACGTTAAAACCAGGAAGTCTCAGATTTATTTGTATGTTTTGTGTTTGTTTCTTCTCCCTCTTCAATCTGCTGTTACCCAAACCATCGAGGTGATTTAATTCCTAGACTTTTCTCTGCAAACATTTTTTTTAATGAAAATAAAAAGAAATTTATAAATCATATGAGTTACAGGGCTGCAACTTTAAGAACATTAAATATATTGAAAAGTGCAGCCTGAGGATGTCATGAGAAGTGACTATGCAGAGACCACAGCTGGGATGGGTAAGAAGTTTCAAACCCAGAAAGCACATCAAGTATTGGGCTGGCTCCAGTATTGTTACCTGTTATCTACATTTCCATGAAACCCTGGGCCTAATAATCTTGTCCTAGGAAAAAAGCCTCGGATTCCTGGAGAGCAGGAAGCAGCAGAATGGCTTGCTTAAGACTCAAAATATGAAATATATGTCAGAGGGGGTGAAAAGCCTGAAAAAACCCTGCTCTTTTCCCCTAGAATCAACAGATTTCTCTCAAGATAAACAAAACACCTCAGCTGCACCATGTGACATGTATTTCAGTATGTTACTGTGCCCTTAAGGCTAATGTCCTTGGGGGTTCATCTGGATAGAAAAGCTTCCCGTTGACTCAGCTGGACAGCTACTACTACGTGTTGTCCCTGTGTTGAGCACGTGTCTCTTTAGCACTGAAACTGCACAGGTGTCTCACAGAAGGTTTCAGTCAGCCTGTTACTGTGTATTTTCCTAAGGGTGGTGTGTGGGTCCATACTCAAACCCTTCTCAAGATGCCATCAAATCCATGGCACTGAAAGCAGAGGTGCAAGTGCCTCACTGATGGCAGGTTGTTGTTTGCTGGCAAGTGATTCCAGAGGGCAATGACACACTTTGGCAATGGGCTTCATTTTCAGCCAGAGGTCCTGATCAGGGTCAGGGTCTCCCTGTACCTGGCACCCTACAGCGGGAGTAAAGCAAAACCCTTGTCTCAAAGCACCTACTCTTCGTAAGAGTTCAAAAACATCTGTCAAAGCCAGGGCTAGGGGCCAAGACAAGAAGGAAAACACCAATGAGCAGAGAGCTTCACCTGCTCAGTGCTCTGTGGGCTCATAACAGGAGAAACACAAATTCAAGTTCTTGTTGTGCCCAACTCAGGCCTAGGACTTGTCCATGGGTCATTCAAGTTAAATATCCCAACTATTATTTTTTTCATCAGTTTCTGACCCAGTCTTTCTATTTGGGAATTTCTATTTTGTGTAAATGATTTAATACAAATTGAGCCAAAACTCATGTGGGACCACTGATTTACAGCCTGGCAGCACAAAAGCCAAGCTTAAGTCCCTCATGCTGATTGGCTTTGAATCCTAGCTCAGTCCTGTTGCAGGTGAGCTCTGTAGCCCTTTTGCCACCAGCTGATCGGGATAGTGCTGACTTCCACATCTACTCCAGCTGATTCTTGACAAATCAGCAATTTTGGAAGAAAAGAGTGTTATCAGAAAGCACCTGAGGAGTCCATTAACCTGCAGAACCAGGCTAGTTACTGTCCACCTTAGCGACTGAGTAACGTCATCTACAACTGCTGCTCAACTTACCATCTTTAGTTGGCTGATTTCTTTAGGCGTAACATCGAGAGCACAGCTTAGGCTTGGATTTTGACAAATCAAGCCAGGACTTATTTTTAAAAACAAGGTAATTAGCATAATAAATCTGGTGGCAGAAACACTCTTTCAGTCATTCAGAGGTATGAGTCCAAGTTTTCCAAATCCAATAGATGTGCTTTAGGTAACTTTCTGTTTCAACCTGACCTATACATTGAATGCATCAGTTGGACCCTTTGATTTGTGCTCTCTTCCTTCAGGCATTCAATTTGTCTCTCATGAAGTGCACCTTCGGCAGTTCTTAAATATCACAGCAGTGCATCAGCGGAGCTCTTTGAGATGTACACGAGAATTCCTTAGTCCCCTTCATTGAGATCACAGTTCAGATAATGACCTTCCCTACAGCTCATGCTGATCACACACTTAATAGGGAGAAATCTTAAAGATGATATTATGCAGATGAACATATCAGCTAAAAGTATCTGAAACTATTCTATGAGAAGCCCTGAGGAGCATGAATTAACAGGAGAAGCAGAGCATGTGAAAAAAACCCTCTCAATGTCACTTTGTGCCGAGTATTCAAAAACCACACACGAACTGTACTTGGTAAGTGTTTCAAGGGGCACAATCACTAAATCTGGGCTAACACTCCAGTCTATTCAAAATGATTTTTTAAAGTACTGTTCTGTTGAGGATGTCTTTGTTTTATTCCATCCGGCTTAGGCCATTGTAGACTGGCTATGTTTTTCTTTTGTTTACAGAGACCGTCTCAAAGCTATAAGTCTCTAAAAGTCATCAGGATTATTATTTCTGTGGAGACACAACTCCAGTGTCGACAGGCTGAGTATACAAGTGTAAGCTGTAAGTGATGCACATGTGTCCCTCAGCAGCTACAGGATTCAGTTCTCACACTTACATTCCTGGAAAAGTTTTAGATCCTATATAAAGATGGGTACTTTATTTGGTTTTGAGATAAGACAAACCTCCCACAGCCATCCAGAGCAGATTTAAAACAAAACAACACAAAATAAACCTAGTTATGGAAGGTAAATACCACCACAAACCTTTCCCAGCAACATGTTTCCAGGTGACATTAAACTGACTGCAGTTTAGGATAAAACCAGGCATGGACAGAACATGACACAGTCCTGGAGACTGTCACATGTCCAACCCCAAATTCTGCAGTCGATGGCTTGGGGAGGATATTAGAAGGCATGAGAGCGACAAGTAATATGTGGGGAATGAATCACAATTTCAAGGTTGCTCATGGCCACAAAGAAAATATTAGAAGTGTCACGTGGACTTCTCTCAAAAAACAGCTTAGAAGAGGAAAAGATGATGTTTGTCACTTTTGAAAATGAAAATATGTATACCTTGGATTGCCTCTAAATGTAACTTAAATGTAGCATCTTGTAATACCTACCACTCAAGAGCTGAGTCTCTCAGCCACAGCAGAACATCATCAGGGGCTTTCTCTTTTACATTATTGAGAGTTCATGAGCAATTTTCTGATAATTTTTAACAACAAGAATATTACTTTTTGTAATACACAAAGGAATGAACAAGGAGATATATCAATTGCCCAAGTCCTTCCCTTGATTGTGGATGAACGGTTTGGTTTAAATAGTAGCATTTTTTTTATATCAAATGCATATAAAAATGGGATTGTAAATGGGGTCCAACCCACCAGCACCTCACTGAGACCTGCAATTTTGTGTCTTATGCCAATCAAATGGAGCAATGTAGATGTAATATATATTTAAGAACACTTGCATGCCTCAGAATCTGGGCAAATGAAGAAGATGAAATAAGAGGGCAGAGGTATCTTACAAATAGATGAATATGGCTACAGAATATATCCACTAAAAGCTTGTGCTGTCTCCTCTACCCAAAGAGAACATTAGCACAGTTACACAGTGCTGCAACTGGACCTCAAGTATTTTTAGGGAGCTGGTACAGTCCTGCAACACCCTGTGTACTGAGACAACAGAAGAAACAGAGTGATGAAAATGAGGGATACATTTGGAGACATCAGAGAGCAATTTGAACACATACTTGATGAAGCAAATGATTCCCGGGACTGATCTCCCCTCATTGGGAGAGCTCCCATTGTACTCTGGGAGAATAGACTTGGCCCTGAACGCTTTGCACCACTGAAAAGGAGATGTAATCTGCTCTAGCACAAAATGTAGCCTTTGGATTTTCTTATTGACCAGCTGTCAGCCAGCACAGTCAAATGGGAAAGGCTTTAAAGGAAGGGTCAGGAACCCCTCCCTCTTACCCACCTGTAAGAAGTGGCTGAGGCTCAGTGAGTGAAAACTGGCCATTTCAGGCATGATCTATGTGGGATAAGAGAAACAGTCTTTTGAACGGGAATATGACATGTCTGAAGTAACATGTTTTAAATACTTTTACAGAGGGACATTCTTGACTCTTATTTAACCTATGAAGTGCTTAAAATTACACTGATTTTGTTTTTAACTGGTATTTTCCTACATTTTAATAATTATCATTGTTATGTAATGAAAAAAAAGCTGGATCAATCCAATGCTTTCAGACAGTATAATTGAAATGCAAGAGTCATGAATAAAATGTCAGGGGAGTACAACTCAGGGACAAAGATTGTGTTTGAAGTCAATATTTTGTTAAGATCACATGAAATTGGTACATAGAGACAACAAAGCCACCACTCCTAGAGTTTAAATTAGTTTAAAACAATATTTACATGAAATATTTCTGCCAGTTGCTTGCAAATAGTGTTGAAAACAGTCAGTAAGTTGGGAGAACACTCCTCTTGGTGCCTGAAATCATTTTCAGCCCAAGGCCTCTGCTGGCCACTGCCACTATCTAAAAATAAATAAGAAAAGAAAAAAAAAAAGTAAAATGAAAGCAGCTTTTCACAGGGAAAACCAGGAGGTATTCTATTCTATTCTATTCTTTGGTTATTCATTATTTTTCAAATCTTACATAAATCACAAATTGAATTGTGATGAAGGGTTTTATCCCCTCTAAAAATTGATCTGAGTCATGAAATTAACTCCTATATTAATTTCCTTTCCTACAATTTCTGCAGAATTTAAGCTGGTCAGATAAAAGTTTGTTTGATTCCAAATATGTACTGAAATAGTCCTAAATTTCAGATCTGAATTCAAAAAGGAGTAAATATTCCTTAAATCTGATGAAAAGGTTTACTTAAATTTACATGCATGACTACTTTAAAGTAAAAATCTACAGTATCTCTTTTCAGAAAATGAAATATCCTGCTAACTTAAATTAAAAAAAAAACACCAACATTTGTTCAGGCCGCTACTGGTATATTGTTAGTTCTGTTGTCGGGAGAGTCTTCTAGGAAAATGCAGCCATCCCTTCATCAGAACATTAAGTCATTTCTCCAGGAAAATTCTGAACAAAGAGAGGTGTTCAACACTCAAGTTCCTGGGCACCAACAGAGCTGTTAATGATGCAAACCTCATGTGGCCTGCAGGACTGACACCAGGGCACATACCATTGACTGGAGGGAACATCAGTCCATCAAAACTATAAATTGTGTAGAAAAAAAGTGGTAAATTTCTAGGTCCTAGGTCGTGTCCACCTTTTTTTCCTAATTTACCACTTTATTCTACTGTACTGTGTCTCTGATCTTTGGCCTCATCAATGGATTTTTCCTACATACTTGCTATATTCAGTGCTGGAAGCTGATGGGATATAGGGACTTTATTATGCTGCCACAAGATGGAGAAAAAAAAAAAGTTAAAGATCTGATGAAGTGTGAAGATATGTGGTTTGCATCACACCTGTGAAGAACTGGAAGCAGAGTTTCTCTTGTATGTTGCTCTTTACCAATTTTATTTTTTTTTCTTTTGGTAAAACCAAGATTAAAAATCAAATGCTGGGAAATCAGCTTTTTAATTCACTCTTCAAATTGTTCAACTTTTGTACTATGACTTGATCCTTTTGTTCTTCACATTCGGAAAGACTCCAGAGGCCAAACAAAGTTTTCAGGGACAGCAATCCAAATTCAGTATCTTGAAAATAAACTCCATTGATACCTTGGTGGAACCAATCACAACTTAATAAGCAGCATTCTAAAGGAGAAAAGTCTGCCCAATTCCCCCTACACTGCTTCAGCTTTTAAATAAAGAACAAGGCAAAAGGCAGAAAAATAAGTTTGCTTTTACTGAGCCTGCAACTCTGACTATGCCCAGAAATGAGTCGAGGGGAAAGATCCTGTTCTGACATTCCCCTTTATGAAACAGAAGTACATTTGAACCAAATACAACTGACTGTAATTTGTATTTCCCTGCAATTGGTCTCTGAATTACATCTGAAAAACCAATCTCAGAACTCATCATCACCTACACATACACAAACACACCTTCAAAATTAACGTAGGCTCAGCTTTCAATAACATTTACCCACAGATACACTGTGCTCATTTTCACTGCTAATATTCTCACCACCAGATTAATGTTACTTAAGACTGGGAGTGACATTTTCTGTTTCTCTAGAAAACACTGCACAGGTAAGAGCAGTGCCAGTTACCTCACCTTCCTACCATCTGAACTGATTTTGATCTTGATGAGATTGCTCTAATTGACTAATATATTCCTATTATCTTAGGAAAATGCTTTAACTGTGCCATCTATTCGATGTGTTTTACTATAGTCACTGTTGCCAACAATACAATACATACAAACAGTGCCTTTACAGGTGCACTCAAAGTTCAGACTAGTCATGAATTACACCTATGAATGAGAATTAAGTAGAACATTCCTTTCTAAGTACTTAGAGCTTGGCAATCATTTTTAGTAACTAAGATATTAAATCTGAAGGATTTGGCACTAAAGTGGAACTTCTTTCTGCGGCAGAGATGATTTTACTGAAACATTTGATAATTTTGCTTCTTATAAGCAAGGGTTGGTAGAATCAATTATTACAAAGGTTGCCTGACACTTCCCATTCATTATAAAATCCTCTTTTCTATTGCTGCAAACTTGCCAACCTTTAGCTAGGCACTCTGAAATTTTCCATGCAGAGTGTCTCTTAGGCTGACATATTTATTTAAAGGAAAAAATTAACTACAACAATCTGCCTTTACTGAGAATGAAACTATATAAAAATAGACAATTTTGGCCATATTTAAAGAAATGTCAAACCGGAAATCTATGTACTTTAGAAAATATCCTGAAGGAGAAGAGAAAGTTTTTATCATTCAAGTTGTCTCATGCTGTTCCTGTGAAACTCAGAAAGTGTGTTTTACAGACTTTAAACAATATTTCTGAAGGCGAAAATATCTGCAATCCTAGGTAAAGGTTTGTGAAACACCCATTATCTGTTTTCACTGCAGACCTCTGTTCCCCCACAGCACCCACATGGAAAAGGTGTGTGTGTGTGCCAGCCCACTTACACCTCTCAACTGAGCTTGCAGTACTCAGAACAACGTTGTTGGAGCTGATTTTCTTTCCCATGCATACTCTCATTCCCAACCCATCCAGATATTAAAAGACAGGGGAAGGTCTGCAACTGCCCTGTGCTTTTAATGGCCACCTCACTGCCAAACCAGTAACAGTGATGGTGAAACTGTCCTGACACAGAAGGTAAGAACTACAAGCCTAGTAGGAAGGGAAAGAAACTGGTTGAAATTATTCCATTAGGCAAGGACTAGAAGATGGTCAAAAACTGAGAGCAGGGCTGTTGAGGATGACTGTGGGTGGAGGGAGGGGGTAGAAGATGAAACAGCCATTGGGATCAGGAGCCTGGAAAAGCACTGAGTGCAGCTCAAGGGCAGCCACCAGAGATGGAAATGTAGGTCATTTATACTGAGTGAGTTCAGCCTAGTGAGGATGGTGTCCTTTGGGTCTCTCTAAGGTCACTGGAGAAACTTGTCTCACTGGATTGCTGGTAATGGTGACTAAACTAAGCTCCTGAACTGCCTTCTGCAAAAACCTTTCTCACCAGGGAAATGAGCCTCCAGAGGGTGAAGTTATATTGTAAATGAGAAGCTGTGACAAAGGCAAAGGCATGAGAAGATTCATTGCCAGGCTTCAGCTGAAGAAAAGGGTTTGGGAATTCATTTGGGAGTAAAGGAACTCAGTTTCTTCTCCTTCTGCTTATCAGTCCAGGTCTCTCCTACAGATGTATGAATGCTGCTCCTGCAGAACTAGACTCCACCTTACCCTCCACCAGTGTTTGTACGTGTTGCTAAGCAAATCAATTAATCCCATTTTCTCAGCTTGTCGGTCATCCTCTTAGAGATCCAACAGGAGACCCTAGAGTCTGATCAGCAAAACTGTTGAGCATTCACAGTTAGAACTGAACTGAGTTGGAACTATGCTTTGCACATATAAAATATTTTGCAAGTGCCACGAAGTCAGAGAAAAAACATAATCAAGTCCCAGACAATCAAAAACCTTCAGCAATGTTTTCTTATGGTCTTCATATCTCTGTTTTCTATCTGTCCAAACAGGAGTGTAGTATCCCCTCATTTTATTGAGACGTTGTGAAAATAGATTATTTCATGTCTGTGAAGCACCCAGATACAATAACAATGATTGCTGAAGGAAAGCTCCCAAGGAAATTAAGAATTCTGTATTCAGAACAGGCTTTGAATAGTGTGCAGTAAATAAGCCATGGGGTACACACTGAACAATGAAGACAAAAGAAAATATTAAATAGCAGCTCATTAAGTGAGCAATATCCATCCTGCACTTTAAACAGAACAGAGCTTTAATAGTATGTGAGCCTGTGATTAAAGACAATGCCCTAATGCATATGGCACAAAGGCCCTAGTTAATTTGTAGCAACAACTTAAATTCTTGCATTCCCTAAGTTTTGAGTGTTTAGCTTGGACACTTTTTGAGAATGCCAAACACTCTCAATTTAGCTTCACACAAAAAGAGACATAGATCAATAAAGATTAGAGAGGGGGGGGGGGGGTTCCAAAACTGGCTCAAGAGAAAGTCCAAGTGTCTGGATTCAGTTCATATTAGAGAAGAAAGCTGACCACAGCTTTTTATCTGGATCCAGATGTCCTCAAATTTCACAACTAATCAAATCTTGTTTCTGCTTTGGCATCCTCTCTACTGTGATTTGTTCTCCCTAAGATGGGAGAGCGTTTCTATGAACCTCTTCATTATCTTGACCTTCAGAAATGTTGCAGTACTAATCCTAACACTAAATTCTACTTATTCTTGGTAAATATAGAGGGTCTTGTTTAGCAACACCATTAAAAAAAGGATGAGGTAGGTCTTCTTAAGCAGCTTGGGTAATAGAGGGCAAAACAGGTATTTTTCACCATGAGACTACAAAGAATAGGACAGAGGAGATATCACACCAGGAGCACAGGGCATCCCAAACAGGGTCAGGATGGAGCAGGAATGGATGCAGCCCTGTTGGAACTGTAAATCTCTGAAGCCTTGCCAGCATTCTCATGTCACACCTCCTAGAGCTCTCCAGCCACACCGAAACAGTGGACAAGACAAAATCCAACAAAAAGCAATGGGAGTGACCACACCATAGGGAAAGGCACAGGAGTATCACAGAAGTGTATTCGGAGCTTTGTCCTGGCACATCAAGAAGCGGGGTACTCACCACACACTGCAAACCCACTGCCCGCAGGGAGTACTGGAAAAGCAGAGACTCAAAGAGGTAGGAAATCAGAGGATGCAGATAGAAGGTTTCCTTTCCAAGGCAGACTAATCATTCAGCTGCACCTGCTACTACAGCCTGCAGCATTCCCTTGAAATTAGCTTCAGCTGTAGCATATGAAGCTATAGACAGCCAAGAGACCATGTGCCATTTCATGTAACAAAGGATTTATATATGTGTTGTCCTCTAGGTCTTTGGCTTTTAAACTTCCAGGTACACCAACAACAGAACTTTCATGCAGGTCATTGTGCACTGCCAGTTACACAGAGCTAAGAAAGTGCTCATTTCAGGGACACAGTCACACCATTCCACACACACCTGCTCCTGAAGGACTGCTTTTACAAAGTCTTTACTTTCAAAAATTTAACCAAAATGTAAAGCAGCTGTAAAATTTTTTTATACAATCATTTATCTCAAATGTCTTGAAAAGAATATGTCAACAAGAAAGATCAACTGCAACATTGTATTATAAAGAACTTTGTTTTATGATGGCTGAAAGCATTTGCTTTTATCCAGTATGAACTTGTCAGCAGTCAGGAAATTATATGGATGTTTGCTCTTAAGTCCTGAGAGAGAGGTTAGAAGCTCCTGATCCACTTGTCTTATTTTATTCACTATTACATAAAAACTTCAGTATCTGTCCAGAAATGATAGAAACAGCACAGCAGAGGAAAAAAGTATTGACATAACTGGAAAAAAAAAAGAAACAAAATCAATTCTAATCTATTCTTCTCCCCACTGGATTGGCAGCCAGAAACTTCAATATTCTAATCCTGGCCACTGAATCCCATTTCCCATATGAGAACACAGGAATGCTGCTTTCTAATACCTGAGAGCCAAGTCTGCTTAAGACCTAATTCCTGCTCTAAGGAGGAAATTTTCTATGTTTTCTAAACTACAGGCAACTCCTGTTAGTCTCTGAAGCATGAGTAAGCAGTAATTGCATTATATATGTGCACAGGGATGTGAAGACCTCAGCTGTTACACAGCCATGGACCCTGACCTGTTACTGCAGGTATCACAGCAAAGCTGAGAATCCGTTCTCTTCATAGAGACATTTCCACTGGCATGTGGCATCCTAAATCCTGCCTGTAATCCCACGCCAACCAGCCGACACATTTGCAACACTTCTCAGAGTGCATCTGCCTCTACAGTTACACAGCAAATCCACCAGACAAAACACATATTCAATGCCTAAGTCCTGCTTTGCTCCCAGTGTCCCGAGCGAAGCTCCCAGGGCTGCAGAAGGACCGGCACGGACTTTGCCCAGCTAACTTGGAGCAACACCGTCATCTAGTGGAGGCCATCCTGGAGGGAACCAGATCTCAGCGCCAAGCCTGGAGGGAGAGGGGAAATAGTCACCCACCTCGAACTGAGTATCACAGAATATTCTCAGTTGGCAGGGACCCACTAGGATCATCGAGTCCAACTCTTAAGTGAATGGCCCATACAGGGATCAAACCTACGACCTTGGTGTTATTAGCACCATGCTCTGTCAACTTGTTTCTTCTCACTTTTAAACTACTGTGACTATCAAATAGGAATCCTGTGCTTTTCTTTCCCCCTTATTCTCATCTTCCCCATAAACCCATTTTGAAAAGGGTACTACCCATTTTGAAAAGGGTACTAAAAAGAAACGTGTTTACTGCTGTCTTAACTGGAAGGTTCATTAGAGCAACTGCTAGAGGTCTGTGATTCAACATGTTCAAGCACAAACACTTTCCAGTGCTGGGATTCGGTGCATTATGAATAGGGAGTTACCAGGCTTTGCTGGGCAGAGCAGTCCTGTTCAGACAAAACTCTGTATAAATAAAACCTGGTTTTGTATAGAGATCATAGAATCATAGAATGGTTTGGGTTAGAAGGGACCTTAAAGATCTTCTAGTTCCAAAGACCCTGCCATGTACTGGGACACCTTCCATTAGACCAGGATGCTCCAAGCCCTGTCCAACCTGGCCTTGAATACTTCCAGGGACGGAGCAGCCACAGCTTCCCTGGGCAACCTGTGCCAGAGCCTCACCACCCTCACAGGGAAGAACTTCTTCCTACTACCTAACCTAAACCTACTCTCTGTCAGTCTGAAGCCATTCCCCCTTGTCCTGTCACTATATGCTCCAGTAAATAGTACTGGAGGGACACAATTAGGTCACCCTGAAGCCTGCTCTTTTCCAGACTGAACAATCCCAATTTTCTTAGCCTTTCCTCATAGAAGAGGTACTTCACCCCCTAATCAGTGTGGTGGGCTCTTCTGGACTTGCTCCAACAGGTCCTTTTCTTTCCTGTGCTGGGGACCCTAGAGCTGGATGCAGCACTCAAGATGGGGTCTCACCAGAGCAGAAGGGCAGAATCACCTCTCTCCATAAATGTGAGACCTGTAGAACATTCTAAAAGTCTTAAGCAGGCCTGTTTTCTCCCCACGTGGCAAAAAAGAGTATTAGCACCCACTTAGACGTGGTGAAATCCTGTTGCTAGGATCCCACTCCTGGTTCCTTAGAAGAATTGTTATTGAACAACATGTTCAAGTTTGTCTCTTCAGCTTTCCAATTTGAGTAGTCCAGTAGTCCAGTTGAAAAAATTCAAAACGTACCTTCAGATTGCTCATTTCCCCCAATTAAATTTCTCCAGCTGTACATGAAGAAGTTGGTGCTTGCTACATTTGAGAGATTTCTGTACAGGTGTTTCACGGGGGTAAACAAAAATACAGAAGCGATGTACATCGGAGACCAGCAATGGCTTATGAATTTGCTAAAAAAGTGGCATTTTAGCAGAATGGGTCCAACTCCTGCCTACTATGCAGTTATAGTGAACAGAGCCATATCTAGATCTGTGCTAACCTACAAACTTCATTATATAAACATTGTGATTCCTGGCAAAATTAACTGTCCAGGATTGTCTCAAGTGAAGAGAAAACTTCATTATCATATCCTTTGTTTAAGTTCCTCTTACTCTGTAAACATAATTTAATTTTCAAATGCCTGTTCTATTATACTGATTCCTTAAGTCAGTCTAAAGCAGAGAATATCTCAGAAGAAACATCACAAAAATACAGCTTGCTCTCATAATTCAGGTTTCTCCTGTAGGCTTTACGTAGCTTGTTTTAACAATGGAAGCTCAAGAGGATTTTGTGTTCTTCCCTCCCCTGATTTTACCCCAGGGAAGGGAGCATTGCTAATAAAACCCACAAAGATCAACCCTAAAAATAAATATCTGCTGTTGGTCTAGACAGCTCTGGCTCTTGAAAGAATTTGAGTTGGGTGGTAATTACACTTCACTTTCAATCCATATATGAATTCAGTACTGGCAAGATATGTCAGACCTTTATCTTTCTATTCTCCCTTGATCCATCCATCAGCATTTACAAAGCATTCATCATAGCAAGAACAGCACTGGAGATTGAAGCCCTTTGTTCATTCACACAGCAAACAGTGCAGACAACAATAGTGGAAGCTTCTTCTTTACATTACCCTGCCATCATTCTTGCACCATGACCAGAGAGAACAAGTTTAAGGGTGAGAAAGCATCCCTTTTATTCATCAGCTTATGTTATAAATTTGCGTGCTTTTAAGGTCTCTGCCAGGGAAGGCAGACTGTACATACAAATATCTAATAAAAGATTTCATCTCTCTCTGAATGCTGAGCTTCCATTCTATCCTTAGACCACCATGACTTCAACATGGCTATTACATTACTAATAAGTAGCAGACTAGGAGGTATCAGTTTTACAAGAGAATGCTTGTCTGATGATAACACCATGAAAATCTGGTGAGCCCTGTTTAAACACAAGAAAGAGAAAGGAAACTCCTTCACCATTCCTCTCCTCTGCTACTCTAGAGATTGTTTCTATGTTTAACCTCTGTCCTTGAAGAATCAGCTGAACAGCTTATTTGGTAGTGAGCAGATTTTTATTCTTTCAACTGATGGCCTTTACAAAGTCGTGTCTTAAATCTCTCAGATCTTGGTGCAAAAAACTATGTAATGACAAATACAATGACTATTCCAGCATCAGAGACTGGAAAGGTATTTTTATGACTTGATTTCCCATTTTGATCAGAATGCTCTCCTGTCTAAGTTCACTTTACTCGTTTCTAATTTGCCAGTTGCCAGATGATCATGATTTATTCAGTACTTATATAATTATTTTCCTTTTCTCAGTGTTTCTATAGCTTTGCACCACTACTGTAAAAACAATTGAAAATGGGGAAAACAAATCTAAGTCTAAATCCTGCCTTTGCCTCTTCACAAAACTGGATTATTCTCTTTCATGGTAAAGGTCTTCATTAATTTCACTTCAAGGAAAGAATTTCAGGGGAGGAATATTACTCACTTGCCTCCTGCTCTTGGCAGGCAGTGACATGTACAGAGCAAAGCCACAGGTCCTGTTATTGCCTTCAAGTTAGAGAAAAAGAGAGAGAGACACAGAAACAAAGGCATTGCTGTTTCAGAGAAAGAAATGAGTAATGGGTATTTTGTGGGTCACACTAACCTGTATGGACACTTCCAAGTAATTCTTTGAAACCTGAGGTCTTCAAGAGGTCACTTGTTTCGTAAGCATCCATTTACAGTAAACTTAGAAAACATACAGCTCTGGATAAACCAAGTCTCAATTCTCCTTCTCCTTTCTCTTTAAGATTGGTTGCGATCATGTCAGGATCACTTGTCTAGTTTCAGGCTCAGTTGTGGGGCTTTATACCAGTATCAGGCATCACACACTAAAAAGAACATGTCTGAAGTTGTTTCATGAAGTGAAGAGAATGTTTTCAAGCTCCAGGAAAACATTTCTTTAGGTAAAAGCTGAACTTGAGAATGCTGTTTTCAGTGGAGTTAAGACAATTCCTGTCAGTAATCCCTTATCTTTAATTTCCATTTTCATTTCAATGCTCCTTGCTGAATTCAAGACAGACTGAAGACAGAAACATGGTATGTGTCAGCACAGCACCTAACACAATGAAATCCCAATCTCAGTTTGGGTTTTCAAGCAATACCAAAATATGCACAAGAATAATTAAGAAAAATTATCATGTTTCAGGGCCTTCTGACTAGACCTGAATACCACTGGTCTCTAGATCAGAGAGTGACAGCCTACAGACCATATCTGACTTATGAGTCTGTCCCAGTCCCAAATGATTTTGCACCATAAGGTCTCTGGCTTATGTTCAGAGGTGGATGTAGATGTGGGAGCTGAGTCAGTTATCACTCCCATCTGATTACACCATTTTTATGCCAGAGTTCACTGGTCCCACAATGAAGAGGATTTGATGACATATGTAGTCCTGTTGAGTTACCATGTAATAGAGCTTGTTTTATTCATATGAACTAAAGTTAGCTGCAGTCTTTGCTAACATGTTAGACCAGGAACTGTGACAGTTGCAAGAAAACAAAAGAACAAAGTCAGTGGGGAAGGCAATGATATGACAGCCATACCTGCCTGTGACTGCAAATCTGATCCTTAATATAATACTACATGGTTTAGAAGCTCTCCAAAAGTGCTATTAATTATTTGGCCAGAAACTGAACCCTCTCCATCTAGATAACTCTAATTTTGGTTCACAATTGTATCACTTGTACCTTAAGTAAATCACTTAAGAGCAGGACTTCAACTTTGCACATCAAAATTGTTTATTGCTAAAGCATGTAGAAGAGAATTGGAAGTGAGAGGTGAAGGTTAGTTAGCCAGTGTTTGTTTGCTGCTGAAGCTGAGCAATCTCCAATGACTGCAGTGAATCTCCAGACCCTCTGAAGTTTTGTGATTGATTCAGAGCAGTCAGAATTTTATATGTGGAATTGACAGCAAATACAGACCAGCCTCTCTTGAGAATTCAGCCTTAGACATGCTGAGACAGGAGTTCAGGAGTTTAGGAAGGGTTGTGTGGCGATGAATACAATAGAAGAAGGATTAATAATGCTACAAGCCACACCATTAGACTCTGAAATCAGAAGTTTCCAAGAACATGGAACACATGAGAAAGTAAAAACAATCATGCTGAGCCAGCTGACAGCTTCCTTTAGCCCAGTGCATTGTTTTCAACAGTAAGGTAAAGAATATAAGGGTGTGTGTATAGAGCAATTCTTACCCAGAGACATCCTCCTACTCATCAGCAATCAACAGTTTTTCACTGAGGGATCACACCAGATCTATTGTGTTTAACAATCACAAATGGACTTACCCTCCATAAATTTTCCTAATCCCATTTTTAACCTACATTGACTTCTGACCTTCATACCATCTCATGGTAGTAAATTTCTAAACATAATTAGGAGTGGTACAAAAAAATTCCTTCCGTGTTACCAGCTATAGAGACACAACTGGTCAGTGCCATCTAGCTAGTGGCCAGAGCAATGCTTGTTCCTGCACAAAGTACTAGACTTCATTAACATTCTGGCTAATTATATGACACCTAAGTGTGTTTAAATCATAATGATTTAACACAACCTTGACAATAATTAAAAAAAAAGGTATTTACAAGAGCAAGCAATGTTGGGTATCATCCAAAGTGCCTCCTCTAGGAATACTCCCCACCCAGTGTCTAGACCAACAATATTTAGATAAAAATCTGAATCCCGATCACTTCACTGGAATCTTAGGTATGTAGATCATCACATATCCCTAATCAGAATACCTCTATGCATGCTACATGCCACTGCTTTGAGAGCAATGGGACAGCATGCTGAAAAAGTTTATGAAAATCCTGTAACAGATGGAGGGGGGAAAAGCCTCCTCTGCCTTCTGCACACAGTTGCCTCAATCTCTCCCCACCAGAACTGTTACGTCTCAAAGACAGAAGCCAAAAGATGGCTGCACAAGCTGTGTTCACTTCTGTGGCTGCCTGCAGCAACCCAGAGGATAAACAACAGCCATTTCAGCTGAAGAATTAGAAAAACTATCTAAATACATTGCTCATTGGTGGCATTTCCAGGGGAGAGCAGTGTCACAAGATGAAACAAAGAAAAGCAGAACCTTCTGCAAATAGAGATTTCAGCATCAGTATAGGTCACAGGACTATTTAACATTCAGCATCTGTCTCTGAAGGTGAAACTTTCTATACTGGTCACTGAGGGAACAATTACATGCAAATAAATTGGCGCCATTAACTCACCAGGGTCTGAAACATATGGGGACAAGCCAGTGGACTTTTTTCTTCCAGAAATAAGCTGTTTCTATCATAGAAATAATCTTAATATTTGCTGACACTGTAATTAAGAATTAAAGCTGCAGAAAAATGTGAGGTTTGCTAAAACACAATAGATATCTTTTATCCATACAATATATGGCACCAAAATATTCAGCGTTCTGGGGAGGATAATTAATCAATGTTCTCTTGCTGAAGTTCTTCTAATTGTCTATGATGGGCTGTGTTGGGGGTGACTGTTGAGTTTTAACAGGG
This sequence comes from Sakesphorus luctuosus, assembly GCA_013396695.1. Taxonomy (NCBI): domain Eukaryota; kingdom Metazoa; phylum Chordata; class Aves; order Passeriformes; family Thamnophilidae; genus Sakesphorus; species Sakesphorus luctuosus. Next base: position 487,018 of record VWZD01013038.1, read on the forward strand.
AACAAGATCAGACACCATGGGGAATACTTACATGAATAAAGATTGCATGATCTAGATCTTTGATCTGGGAATTGCTATTCTGTAATCATCTGTAAAGCACCAGGAGTGCCTCTGGCACAGTATATAAAATAATAAATGATTAACAATAAATCATGTAATTAAATCAAATCTTCACTTCCAACATTCTTTTCATAATTTAAGTTCCCACATCAGACATGTTAGGTTCTCATAATATTAATAAAGTTCCTACATAACAGCTTTTAAAATTACCCTAGGGATCTATTGTTTCTTTGTTTAAAGTGTTTATCAGCCAAAGGCCCCATTAAATACAATAGGGAAACTCACAGACCTTTAAAAACTTTGCCACCAGAGACATTTCTTAGGAAATAGGACCATTTTTGTCATTCCATCATGTAACTATTGGAAAGTCTATTGATCAGAGAAGTTCTAGGAGAGAAACAGAAAAAAATACTCCAGCTCCATGGACCATCAAGTCATTAAAGCTACAAGGCTAGACAGGCAGAACTGCTGCACACAGCATTGCATTTAGTCATTCACACAATCCCATATTAACAGTGTTTTCTATTATTGCTTTTAATGTCTCATCACCTTTGTAGATGCTGTCTGTAAGGACAAGGAAAAGACCAAGCCTCCTTGTATTTCCTTGGTCTGGAAGATAAGGAGATGAGCAGATGCTTATGTTCCTCTAACCCCACACTGTAAGTTGTCCCCTACAGATTTGAATGGAACATTTGGTCAGAGATATGCAGCCAAAGCAGCAGCAAATTTGACTATCAAACAACAACTTTTAAAAGTGAATTTACATCTACCTTCCAAGGGACCTAAATATGGTGACAGTGACTATAGAGAGGAGAGAAAGATGAAGCCACTGTCAGTGTGCTGAAGAAGCTGGAGTTTGCTAGTGGCACACTTCATGGTCTGAGCACTTGTTGAAAATTATTTGACATCATATTCCAGTGTGAGTTCTGGTTAATTTTAAAGGGGTTATCTTATCCAGCGGCCAGGTTCTTCTCAATTGCTTGCCTCACTTCTCTAAAAGGTAAAACTCAATCAGAATTAATTTAAGTCTCCTTGGTGAAGCCACAGAGGATAAGCTGGGGTGCTGTGATTTATCATTGCAGTCTTACAATTCAAAGACACAGAGCTAAGTGGGGAGTCCACACTTGTGTGGAAGTGCACCCAAGGGATGTTGAGGGTTACCATGTAAAAGCCTAAGTGTAAAATGAAAAATGTCTGGTATCAATCTGAGCAACACCATGCCAGTGAAGATGGTTCGTCTGCAGTTGAGTTGACAGTTTCTCAACATAAAAGAACTTAGAATGGGGTTAGTGTGAGCCATGGGTGAAATGGAAATTCCTTTGGCCTTGACTAATGCATTTTAAATGACTCCCACTTAGGGTCAGAAAATTACAAGTTCTATTTTGTTTAACAGTTAAAAAAAAACAAATACAATCTGCATTAGGCTGGAAAGTTCTACATTCCAGTGAACACAAGGGATGGTGAACATAGCCTGTGGGCCAAACACAGCCCACGCAGAGCTTCACACTGTTGAAGCTTTCATCTTAAGCACCCCGAGGTACAGCCCACAGACACTACAAGATCTCAACATGCAGTGCTCCATCTTGCTCCAACCCAATGCATGTCACATGCCAGGACCTGCACCTTCTGTGAGCCGCACGGTCACACCACAACTGAAGAGGCTCACAGCTCACTGTGTAAGTATTCAGGAGGGGCGGGGCTTAATTTGGATTTCAAGAGGATGATACCTAAGGGCAATTTCTATAACCAGCATGGTTCCCACAGGGCTGCTTCTTGTTCAGGAGTTAGTAATGGACAATAGACATATTTACCCATCAGTCTGCTGATTCTTGATGAACTGCATTCTCATGTAATATATGTCCCAAGCTAATATTTACAAGTCACTAAAAAATACAAACCAAGTGTGTTTCCCTCCTGCCTCACCAAATTCGTACAGGAAACAAGTATATGCTTCGTTGTAAAGATACCTGAAAAAGGAATGAATAAGGTCATGCAAAATTTCACACAAACAAGGGAATTTCCATGGTAGATAATGTATATCTCATGACCCAGTGTTAAGTAAGGAGTGTTAGAAAAATGAAGCTTGGATAAATGAAGTTGCAACTGTACATCTGTAACTTTACAGGATTTCAAGGTATAACCCTAATGAAGAAATTTGGTAGCATAACCTACCTTCCCAAATTGCTAGTGGAAAGCTATTATTGTAATTAATATAGACATGATATCTCACTATTAAAAATGTTGCAGACAAGTTCTCAATACACCTGTGAAATAGTTGAGAACAGAGTTGGCATGCTAGGAGTCTCAATCAACTCAGTTTACAGCTTAGTGCAGATCCAGAGCCACCAGTACAAAAATCCTTACACAAATAGCAGTTTTGCTAATGACAAATGAGTTATTTAACTGTGGTAACAGAGTAAGAAAGGACTAGAATAAATTTGTGATTTGTCATTCCTAAATGGATCAAATCTGAGGATCACAACTCGTTTCTTAGCCTAGCATTCTATTCTGTCTTTTGAGTTATCTTTAGTTGACTTGAACTTTACAGCAGTCTGATCAACCACTATCAGCTGTCTGTAGAGCAAGAGATTGAGTTATTCAGGATAGTCTTTTTTTTTTAAGACTGACACTCAAAAATATATTTTCATCTTTATAATACTATACTCACATGGAAACTGAAAATTATTTTCTACCAACACTAATCACTTTTATTTGCATTACGTATTGAAGAGAACTAAATTTTATCCTGTACATTCAGTTTAATTCCTCCTCTAATATCTTCAATATTGGAAATGCCAGCTTCCTCTATATTAACAGTATAATGGAGGAAAAAGTGGTCCATGTACTCATAGTCCAGGCTGCATTACTGGGCTCTAGGATTTAAGAGACCCCTTCCAGAGGACAGCAGTGTGCCCCGTTTGCAGCTCTGCCAAGGTCTTGGCATGCAATCTTGAACCAAACGTTTAATTGTAAAATCCTGCTTTCTTCAGATGAAAGAAATTAGATAACAATTTATAGCCTCCTTTTTAAATGCGCTCAGATTTATGAATGAAGCAATCCTTCTTCCCTTGCTGTTGCATTCCTGCAATGGTTTTTGGTCAGAAACAAAAGATGTTGGGTTAGAAGGGTGACCAATAAGCAACTTAAAAACAAAAGGAACCTACAGGGACAGCATGACCTGCAGTCGTTGCCTCTGCTGCTCTCAGACACACACCAAGGATTAGCTGTCACCCTACACAACTCCCTACAACAGTAAAAAAATAGGAAAACAAAACCCACTGAAAACTAAACAAAACAAAACAACAACAAAAAAGCCTCTTGTCCCAAGCTTCCTTCTCAAAGGACACAAAATACTAACTTCATTCCTAACTTATAAAGAGTATTGATTTGGAAAAAAATTGAGAGCGAATCCTATGGAAATTAACCCTTGCATCTCTGGATGCTATTACTACATGCAAAACTTCCAGATTTCTCAAAAAATTCCTAGTCCTTCGAAGCAGAAAACATTCTGATCAGTTTCTCACGTAGCCATCCAGCCCATAAACAGCAGAGCCAGGCTGAAGGGAACAGTTATACAACAGAGCCTGTGAGAGAGAAAAAACTGCTTGAGGCCAATTGGCTGCTTACATCATATATTTTCCTGCTCTGTTTACAGACTCTCTGTAAAGGCATCTCACAATTCTGCTGTATAAGACGTGGGTGAATATCTTCTGATGAAATAAGAAAAAACCCAAACTGCTTACTGAATGCTCATCTCAAATTTCAACTGAGCAGTCTTTTAAGTGTCACATGTTTAACTGAGGGGTTTTTTGTTTCTTTTTTCAAATGTCTAAGTGTGTTGAGTAGATGTACCTTCCATATTATCCCTGGGAATTCTTTGAGACCACAAATCCCATCACATTCAGTTCTTCTGAACTCTCCTATATATATTCCTACTTCCTATCAGTACTAACAGTCTAAAGAGGGGACTCTGAAACTTCCACTAAGGAGACACTGATGCTACTTGAAGCAGTATTTTAATGACCATTTTCCACCAGTTGCAGTGCTGGCTTAAGAAGCTCCTCTTTCCTTGAGTAATCAGAGAATTGATTCAGGTGAAAGCAATACATCATCTTCTGCCCTTTCCAGTTCCTCAAGCTGCTCAGACACTGCAAACAATTCCCACTTGGGCCCTGCAAGCACTTTCATCAGCATGCATTGAACAACTTAAAAATTCCTGGAAATTTTCCCTCATCCATCACACAGACTTGTATCCAGCAGCTAAGCATGCAGGAGAAAAGAACTCAAGCAGTTCTATAACAGTAGATTTCAAGAGTGGAAACACAAAATCAAAGTTCCTCCAAGACTTGAATATCCCTGAGCAGAGCAATGTAAAAGAGAGTCCATCCCCAGCTAGAGGAAAATACTACAAAGCTCACACATTCGTTACATCTCTGGACATTGAAAATCTCTCAGACAGATTCAAAGTTTTGAACTATTTTATATATTTTTGCACACAGAACTCTATGTCTTCAGATATTCAGCCATCATTTAACTCTCATCAGGATTAAAAATCCCAGGGATTAATGACTAACATTAGCACAATGTAACACAAAAAACCAAGTAGGGGGACAAATTTGAAGGATGCTCTGCAACTCGCAGTTTAACAACTTTTCCCTTCAGCACAAGGAGAGGACTTCCTAGGATAAAAAGTTGGTTTTCAGGGAATGCAGGACAAAGAACATCTAAAGGCTTAACACTTAAACACAAGTCTACATTAGCTGGTACTAAAATTAGAGCCTGTACTTTATGGGTAGGATTGCAATAATTCAGAAACAACTCTGAATATTTGAATTATACTGACAGGCTGCAATAACTATCCGAAGGTTTGGTGTAAGAAAGTTAAGAGCTGTGTTCAATTTAACTACAGTGTATCCTCCTGTGTTGTGGAGCTTTGGATCTCCTGCCCATTATAAGCAGCATGTCAGTTAACAAGAATTTAGGTTGGAGGACTGCATTACAAATATAGAACAAATCAAATTTGCTCTCAGATGTTATCTGTTGGTATCTCATTTCTTCCTCAACTTTCTTCTAACAACTGGAATACAACATCTGGGCATTTGGGAGAGGCAACTGTTTTATTAAAAGTACTAAATATAGGTGCTTCAGAACAAATTACAGCACACTGCATTACCACACCACCTACAGCACAGGATGAACCAGTAACAGTTACCTGATGTAAAAAAAGGTAATTCAGTCTTCTTAACGAGTGTCTTTTTTACAGCATAAAAAGCCAATTTAGAGCAATTATATGCTAAGGATGAGTAACAAAGTTAGACATTTATTGCAGAAGTTATTTAAAGAAATCAAGATTTGGAGCACTATTTACTTGTTTCAGATTTTCCTACCTCTGAGATTTGAAGTTTCCTGAAGAATTAAAAAATGCATTCAACCATGGTAACCATAGGCTTTATACTTAATATTCTACATGCTTTAACTTAAATTTAGAGCAGCATTATTTCTTCTTTTTAAATGGAAATAGTTTGCTTTCATGAAAGTTCTTTCTGATGTCCATAGAAAAGACTGAGGAAGGTTATGTGACTTGCTTGGTCAAAGCTTTACACAGCATTTCACCCTCATCAGTGTTAAGTGACAAGCTCCAGTGATAGGCACATTTGATGCCATCACAGACATAGAACTGGAGTTTTCCTGCCCAACAGTTCAGTGGATTCAAGAAGAGCAAATGAAAGTTTACTGTAGTAGAAGTGCCACAACTGTGAGTTTTATTAGACAGCAATTAGACTATGATCATATAATAAACTGTGCTGTTCCTAGGAAAGGCTCTTGTAGCCTCCCTTACCCACAAAGGTGACAACATTTCTGTGCCACAGCTGACTGCAGTGAGAAAGGAACAGGACTAAAGACTAAGTCACCTACAGCACTAAAGTCTCCTTTAGAGGCTAAAATTGACCCACTCCTGCAGTAGAGTTCACAAAAGTGAGGCTTCCCCTTGTCAAACAGTATAAAGACACTGGTGAAAGTTCCCTGCTCAAATCATCTAGAAAAAGGCTGGAACAATAGATCATCTACTAAAGCAAGCAACTGTGTCCTGAGATGGGCTTTGGGTGAAATGAACCAACAGACTGTGATACAAGAGCATCATGTTTAGCCAGCACAGGTGCATAAAACATAAGTCTTTATCAGAAGATTGACTTAACAATTGGTTCTAAAAACCTAGAGCAATATTCATCATTAAAACCAAAGAGAAACTGGCAAAGTGTGCCTACACTGGAATATTCTGATCTCTTCCAAAGACTTCCATGTGCACCTTGAGGAGGTAAATCTCCATGTTTACCACGTACCACACAGGGGAAAACATTGCTAAAAAAACCCCTTCGTGATCAGTCATTACCCAACTCTTCCAAAGGTTTATGCAGTGCTTTCTGCAACAGTCTGTCCACCCACACAGACAGCCAGCACGCCCAGTCCCCTGCTGCTGCAGGCAGTCACATCACAAACCAATCAAATGCCATTGTAAAGTTAAATAGGCTTTTTGGACTAAGTTTCCAAAATTTGGGAGTGGGCCTTTCTTCCATTCAAACTAATTTGGGTAACAATGAAAAAATTCACTCATGAGCAGGGCTTCTGACTACATCTTTTTCCGTCAGTGGTTCTTGTTTTCCGCTCCAACCCACATCATCTATTCTCTTCCTTCCACCCATTCTTCCCCCCAAAAAAGGCTGGCTTGGACACTGTGCTTCAATTTTCTGTAGAACTTTCTATTTTTCTTTCCCCTTCTTTTTGTTTAGTATATAAAAGGAGCTTCCTGTTTAGAAGCATGGGAGTCCTACTCCCTCAGTAATGATGTATTCAGCCCATCAGTGATCTTGGCATGAATGCTTTGAACCTTAATAAACCTGATGGGATTTTCTGTACATGTCATCATCAGTCCAAAAAACAATGCACAGCACTTGTTGTCCTGCACCAAATCAGCTCCCTTCCCAGTCCCACAGTTCTAGTAAGAATTCCAAGGGCTTATAAACTTCTTTAAATATTTCATAATTTCCAATGCCTACAGAACAAGAAGAGAAGCACCAAGAGGAGAACACTGTTGCAGAAGTTCCAACAATGATCAGTACAGTTCTGCTTTTCCAGCCCCATATTCCTGTAGCAGCCTGACATTGCTCATACTGCTCAAGTCTTCCTATAACATGTTACCCAAACCCTTGGCTTCCTGTGCTGAGGAATAGGAATGAAACACATAATATAATCTCTTTTCTACTTCAAAAAAACCCAGCCCCCCAAATCCTACATGACCTAGAACAAAATTTGATCTTGTTCAACTATGTAGAATGCATCAAAATCTATTTATATGGATCCAAAAAGGGGAGCAGCATTGTTGACGTGAAATTAACTGAAACACTTGTCTCTTCAGGAGTTTAGTGTACACAAATCTCTAAGTGCAGACTGTTCTCCTTGCTGAAGTCTAACTGCAGTGAAGTTCTCCAGTGAAGTTGCTGGACAGGCACACAACAAGCACCTGAGCCAGTGGATGCAGCAGCAGCCTTGGGTACAAGTGCTGTTTTTCTCCAAGCAGTGCTTACCAGCAGAGTGGTCAACCACAATTTATTCTATACAGTGTAATTCTTCACCTAATACTCCTGGGCAAAACTGTCAGGCTGGAGCTCGTGCATCTCAAAATCTGGCCATGCAAGGCACATAATACTGCTTTCCTTTAACCCTTTTGGGGGCTTGGTCTGTGCCTACATAACCATCAAAACATATTTTTACTTATTGGTGTGCAGCAGAGTTAATTTAAAACTGTCAGCAAGTGTCATCCTAATTAAAAACAAATGACTAATCGTACAACCACAGGGCCTGTTGACACAGGCCACATACATCAGTCAAACCCAACTAAGTTTGAATTCGAGGAGAAGCAGCACCATCTAGTGTCCTATAGGAGTCAGAGATTCAAAAATCAAATTCACGTGTCCACACAGAAATTTCAAGGTAGCAAACATTCCCAAAGCAGTAACACACCAGAGGTCTAATTAAATCAGCACTTCTGATAAAGGGAATTACATAACAAAAATCTTATTAAAAAAGAGTTGCTGAGAATGAGATGTTTGCAGGCAGAAGAGAAATTCTTTGAAGACAATAAATTGAGAAATTATTGTGCATCTATAAAAAGGATGCAGTCCAAAGGCTAAAATCTACCAGAACGTTACTATTGCCCATAAAAAGCTACTGGAAATAAAAAAAAGAAGTTGAGTAATATTTTGAAAATCTAGCAGACTAAAAATATAAGACAACACAAAGAGGCACTTGAGAAATCTTAAGAAAATATATGAGGAAAATAAACAATAAATTCTTTTCCAAACTCATCAGGAGCAGAAATCTTGACAAAGGGTTAGTACAGCCAACAGATAATCAAAGAACAGAAAGAACAGTAAGAGACAAGACTGTGAAAAAATTTTTAAATGTTTTGGGGTCTAGGGCTTGGCTTGTTCGGGAGTTTTTTGGATTTTTTTTTTGTGGGGTTTTCTGTGCTTTTTGGGGATTCATTTGGGGTAGTGGAGTTTTGTTTTGGTTTGTTGTTGCTTGTTTTGTTGGAGTTTTTTTTGTTTGGGAAGGGTTGTTAGGGTTGTTTGTTTGTTTGCTTTTAATCCACATTAGTCCTAGAGGAGCTTAGATGGCTCCACTTCAGATAGTTCATTTCAGATTAGTGGGTCAAAGATGCTACTGGACATTTTAATGACACAAACAGTAAAAGATCTTTATAACCAGGCAGTAAACAGCCAGGAAATCAATTAGGCAAAAATTGACCCAGCAGCCACCATGCATAATCTCTTACTTAACACTTCAAAAGAAGCAGAAGGTGCCAAATGAGACAATTTTTAAGAAAGTTCTCCAGGGATTCATGTAGGTGAGCTCTCAGGTGAGCTGGCTTCTTACAACCATGCTGACAATCTGTAATGTAAAAAACATTGTATGTACAGATAAATGTGTTATGCTGGCAAATATGGCTCAAGTAACAGAAATGTGGACCTCACATCTCTATTATCATTCTCAGAGAACCTTCAAGTATTACTAATAGATGTGATCTGTAAAATTTATCAGGGCAGAAGCTTGTGATGTACCAACACTGAGTGCAGCATGTCAATCCTTCAGTACAAAAAACATAGTACAAAAAGGAACAGAACAGTCTTCATCAAAAATGGTTAAACAGAAAATCTCTTTGCATCGTGAAAAAGAGAAAACTGAAGGACAATTAGGAGTACAAAAGATGGAAAGGTAAGTTACGCTGCTATCTCTGAGTATCACCAAGCAGCAACCACAAGAAAGTGACAGGCAGCAAGTTCAAAATCAAGCACAAACCAGTCAAAGCCAAAACCAGAATTATTTCTTCAGCATGTTCAGCATGTCTTAGGCCCTTATCAGACTCCAAAAAGGGTGTATACTAATTAATAGAACAGAAATCCCTCTGGGTTTATGAAACATACTCTTTCCTTCCCTAGATGTGCAGATCCTGGGAACAGGAGGACTGTTCCCCCCACTTTGGCCTCCTGGAGAGGTAAAAGATAACAGACTAAAAATTAGTATCTTAAGTAGAAGATTTATACATACCCTACTTCCCTGCTACAAGGATATGCATCAAGGATTTTAACACAGAAAAGCCACAAATTACAGCACCATTGATTCATGTAGTGTTATCCCCAAAACAATAATCTGTAGGACTTGTGTAATAGTAAGGACAGAAGTTAAAACAACACACTAAAGTTACTACTTTCTCAGAAAGTGAAGCCACAAACTGTAACTTAAGAACTAGCTCTATGGAAGAACATATGTTCTCAACACAAAAACACGACAAGTCAAACCTGAAAGATAACTCAAAATTTATTTAAAACAAACAAACAAGACAGCATTATTACCAAAATTGAAAAAAAATGAAGGGTTCTTTTACTGATGTGACAAGACAGCCAATTTACAGCAGTTACATTAATTCTGAGAAAATCAGGTTGGGTTTACACTGGTACAATTGACTACATGTACTTTCTCCCAGACAAATTGCTTCTCCTTCCCTTCCCTTGCCAAAAAAACAGACAAAAACATCTTATAAAAAACATATCCAGAATTTTGAGACACATGATTGAAACATGAACCACTGTCCAAAGTCTGGAACTTTCCAACAAGGCAAATTCTTTGCAGCTTCAACCAACCCTTAGCGGGGGAGCGACGAGCACAACGCCGTCCCCTCGGACAAAGAGCATCGGAATATTCCTTTTGGTAGACTGTGAAGAAGGAAAGGAAAGTTTACAATTACAAAACTAATCTGCTAAGCGTATGACCAAATTCAATCATAAAAACACATCCAAAACAACTCCAACAAATACACAATGTTCTGACATGCTGAAGGGATCAATATAAGTAACATCAGATCCTCAGATATCCTGTGTACTTTCATAACAATTTGTCCCAAACTTCTGATAGAGTTTGGTTCACAAAACAGTCAGTAATAAACTACTTTAACAATACAACACAGTGTGGTTTTAAAAAAATTTTCTATGGAGATAAATACACTACGTCCTTACTTTATAAATCTCTTCATAGGTTTCTTCATCAATCTCTATTGTAGTCACAGTTTCTTCCACATCACCCAAAATCATATTTAAGTGCTGATCATATGCCTGTAGGAATGAAGTTAGTTTATTACTTCTTCCAACATTCAAACATAAGCTTATTAACATGAGAATTTCAGCAAGTCTTTCAGACATTACTAGTTTAGTCTGATTTGGACCAACATACGTTACTATGGCAAAACAAAGTAGTATCAGTTCCAGTTGCAATTCCAAACAAAAAGGAAAAAAAGGGAAGACATTTACATTTACTGAAACACTTCTCTAGGAAATAGCTCTGAAGCACTGTGTGAGAACACATACAAGAACACAGAAACAGACACACTTCCTTAATGTTAAACCAGCTGTACATTCTCTGCTGCCAGTCCAGCCTCCTGGAATTGATTGCCTGGGGACAATTAAAGGATATGAAAGCTCTTTCTCATACAGTGCTACAAAAACTTGAAACAAACACACGTTCAAAAGCATATTGGAACCTACACGTGTACCTCATGGACCTCTCATCACCTCTGTTTCCCAAGGAGTTGAGGCCCAGTTAACACAGGGCAATTGGTTCTCTTCCCCAGCAGAGCACAGCACTCAGGGAGGACAACTGGCTTAACAAAAGCAAAAATCTCTCTCGTGGAGAGACACATCTCAGAAAAAAGCACTTACACAAATGAGATTTGCTGAGAACCCAGCTGAGCACATATCCCATCATACCCTCACAAGGTGTGTCTTAAGAGATACTCATGTGACAATGATAACCTCATTGCTAATTCTGCCCTGAAGAGACCTCAGGGTATATCACAAGAAGAGGCTTGCAGCATTATTGCTTATTTCACAGACAGAAATGCAAGCCAAGAGCTGTGAAATTAATTGCTTGCTATCATTTAGGAGACAAGAAAAACAAAATACATCTCTATACTTTCTAGAGAAGCAGTCAATAGCAGACAAAGTACTGAACAAATTAGATTTTTCCACCCATCACATTATACTTCTGTAACAGTGTTCAGACCTTGTTACTAAGATGATTTTTAACCTTCTCTAACCCCTTCCACACTTTCAACTGTTACAATTACTTGTGGTTTCAAACTAATTTTTTGAACAATCAATAGAATGTTACAGGTAAACTTGTGTAATAGCCTGTTGCACATAAAAATGGCTGCCCAGTGCTTAGCTGAATGAGTATGACAGTTCTGAAAGTTCTACTTACATGTAGCCTGCCTCTAAGCTCTCTGTCATTCCGCATTTTGACATAGATTCGTTCATCTAGACTGAGCCTGATGAGATCAAGTGGCTCCTCTACAGTATTTGTTGTTTGTTGCTAAAAGCAAAACAAAGGAGTTACTTGTATAGAAGAAGCCCATGAACTTTTTCATTCCTCACTGTTTGTGGGACACAGAAAACAAGCAAAGTAAGGACACAGATGCAAATATTTCAAATCATTCCTTCAAATCCTGACGAACCTGAGTGCAGCTATTTACCACTCTGTGGATATTCATCAGCCTAAGCAACATGAGTTAAAAGTCTTCAGTTTAGTCTGCAGTAAATCACACCTCACACACAGAGGGGCTGGACCTGGATGTTCTTTAAGGTCCATTCTAACCCAAACCATTCTATGCTTCTATGAAACTGCTTTTCTTACCAGCAGCCATTGTCCATACTGCAGCAGAGAGGCTACACCATCATGCGGACCAGCACCACACCTGTGCAGGCGAGCACCACCAAACCCAGGGTGGCACCTCTGCCAGCACCGCCACACGCTCAGGTGCCCTCAGTGACCCGCTCACACACTGCTCCCCACACACACCCCTCCCCCGAGGCTTTGCTCGGCCCCACAGCAGCCAGGCCAGGCCTCGAGGCTGCTCTGAAACCTGAACACCATGGGCTGAGGCCCCTTTTGGTGATAACGCGACGCTTGGGAGGATCGCAGGTATAAAACAGTGAGCACCTCCGTGCATCGCTCGCAGCTTGTTCCCCCCTTCCCTTCTCCTCAGGGAGACAGAGCCACGGGCATTACCCGCAGCAGCTTTCCTGCATTTCCCTCCCCAGACAGTTCCTGGGGCAAACGGGCCTTCAGCGAGTCTTGTCCGTGCTCCGAGGCCGAGCAGGAATTTCATTCCAAGCGGAAAACGTTCCCCCAGGGGCTGCGCTTCAGTGAGGCTGCCCGAGCGAGGGACTCGGGGAAGCCGAGCCCACCCCAACCCAACCCAACCCAACCCAACCCAACGCAGCCTGGCCCGGTCCGGGCTGGCCCAGCCAGACAGCCGACAGCTGCCGCCCCGGGCCGCAGAGAGAAGGCAGCAGGAGGCACGAGGAGCCGCTCACCTGGTCCACCTCATCCGCCATCTTTCAAACCACCTCCCGCGCCCGCCCGCGAGACTTTATGGCCCTGCCCCTTCCCTTGCCCTGCCTGCGGGGCCGGACGGGACCTCCCCGCGTCGGGGCCACCATGGGCAAGAAGCGCAAGGCATCGCTCCGGCCCGCGGCAGCCAAAAAGAGACGCTCCAGGAGGCTGCAGGAGGACAAGGAGGAGGAGAAGGAGGAGGAGGGTGAGTGCGGCGCAGGCCATGGCGGGCCGGGCCGGTGCTGCGCCATCGCTCCGGGCCGGGGCGCAGCGGGGGCCGGGCCGGCCGCGGCAGCCCCGGGAGGGGAGGAAGGGAAGGGCCATCAGCCCAGGCTGGAGGCAGGTGGCGGTCAGAGGTGTTATCAGTGCCGCAGCAATCGGGGGTCAGAGCCGCGTGTGCCGCGGGCCCCGCATGCCGCCCAGGGGCGCCCATAAAGGCTGGAATAGCCGAGGAGCCGCACGAGGTGGGAGGTTCTTGTGAGCGCCAAGCGCGATGCGTGGCTTTCAGCCGGCCCCATCGGTAGGACTTTAGGAATTTTCAGGCACTTCTTGTGCATTGCGTTACTGTAAGTATTTGCCTTAAATAAGTGTCATGGTTCAAATCTTACCTGTCTGTTTACAAGTGATGACATACGCCGCGCTGTGAGTGCTCATAATTGTGTAGTTGCCGCTAATGAGGCTCATGGAGATACCGCTTCTGATTGCCATGGAGATGAAACTCCATCCTTTAACGTGTCTTCCCTTTATCTGTCCTGTGCAGATGATTTCGAAGAGGAAAAGCCCAATATAAAGAAGAACACTAAAGCTCTGGCTAGGAAAAAGGATGAAGATGGTAATACTGGAGTTTCCACCTCAGCAAAAACTTCTAAACCTTCAAAACAAACAGGGGAAAAATCACCAATGAAAGAAAATAAAAGTAATGGTGGAAATAAAGAGAATTATAACAAAGAGGAAACATACAGGTAAGTTTACTTATCATTCTAGTCTATAGGAGCTTTCTCTTCATCTTATTTCTTTAGCACCTGGTTCTGTGTATGTGGGCAGTGTGTTTTAGCCTCCCAGTCCAATTTTTAGTACACCTGTGTCACACAGCTGAAGAGAAGTACCAAATCATTCATTGCATAATCAGTCCTGAGGAAGATAGGCTGCACAGGAAGGAAATTTGTGAGCCTTTTCAAATTCAGTCATTTAAATATAATATTCTAATTCATTTGCTGTTGTTTTTACATGAGACCAGGCAGGCTTTATGGAATCCAGCCTGAATAAATGTCTTGAGATTTGGATAATAGGCAGAAATCTTTAAACATGTCATTCTCTGGTGGTTTTTTGTAGTCCAAATATAATATCAGCATAGTCTGCATTTGTAGATTGCTATGCCAGATGAAATAATAAAAAGAAATTAAACTGATTAGTCTAATTTCATTGGCCAGCTAGAGCCTTGGGTGTTACCATAGGGAAACAGAAAGAGCTGCAATTTCAGTACTCAGTAAGAACAGATGAATCAGTGAACCATTTCGCCAAGAACTGGTTTGTACAAGCTTTTCTAAAGGATTGGGGCTTCTGTAGGTTGAGGCATGGCTCATGTTTAGAGTGTCCCCTTCCTAAATACCCACACAGAATCAGAACCAAAGTTTGCACTGAAAACATATTGCTCTACTGAGCCTGTGGTTATTTATGGCAGCAATGATTTGCTCTACAGAGAAGATGTCTGTGGTTTAATTGGCAAATACTCAATCTGTTGTTACTGATGCAGAGGTCATGCTTCATTTATTTCCCTATTTTTAGTGTCTTCTGTCTCTGTTCTTCTTAAATAAACAATCACCTACACTTCCTGATGCTAAAGCCATCTTGGTAATTTTAACAGTGACTCACTGAAGTCCCCTCAGAAGGAGATGAAAGTGAAAAAAGAATCTCCTGTTAAAAAGGAGATGGATGAAGACAATACTGATGACGATGATGATGAAAGTGAAGATGAATGGGAAGATGTGGAAGGTAACAATTGCATGTTTATTCATTTTAAGCATTTTTTAATACAATTTGATTTTTGCACCATTTCTCATTTGGATTCAGATAAATGCATGTACCCTGTGTACCTAAAGTGTGCTTGGTGTGCATACCTGTATCTTTAAAAGTCTGTACCTCACAATGTCTTTAGAAGGGCTCCAAGGAAGAAAAAGAATCAAGTACCTTGAATTTCGTTATTTGTTGGCTTACTTCAAAATTATGCTGCCATACACAAAACACTTTCTCAGCTGCTTGTGTTGGCTGATAAGCAGCTAAGAATGAGTCAGTTTGAAGATTCAAAACTGTGACTTCCCAGTAGAGTGAAGATAAATCCAACTAAGCTGTTTGATTAGGTAGCCATCAACAAACTGTGTTAAGAATCATGATGATCATCTATTTTGCTGCTATAGATTTATGCCTTCAAAAGTGAAGAGCTGTCAGGTTTTTTCTTTGCTATTCTACAAGTACCTTTGAATGCACATCTGCTTCACTCACCTTTCTTGTGATAGAGTTTGCCTGTGACAGTCACTTGCCATTAAACTGTTCCGAGCTGATTCTTCAACAGCAGGTGACTGGCATCCCGCGTTTGTTTGAAATAACTGAGCCCATGCAGTGTTATGGAAGATCCAGGAGCTGGTAGTTGTTGGAGATGTTCTGTTTATAGGTTGTTTGAATACTTGAGAAGGAAAACGTAGGTTCTCATCCCACTGTCAGTCCTTCCTGGGCATCTGTTCCATGTTTATTTATGATTTAGTAATTTTTTTTTTTCAGAACTCCAGGAACCTGCCATAGATAAGATTGAAGAAGCTGCTGTTCTTCCAGCAGTGGGGCTGCTAAGCAATCCTGTTCAGATAGAGATTGAAACCCCAGAGCAGGTGAAGAAAAGAGAGAGGAGGTAAGAACAGGGAGACGGGAGGGAATGATAAAGGATGAAGTCAAAAATATGCTAAGTCTGGGTGAAAATCCCCACTTTGAATTGGAATGATGGCAGGGTCATGGGATGGAGAACAGTTTATTCACTGACAATTTTACCAAAAATCTTCAGTGGAAGTTGACAGTAATAGTGGCTTTCCAGCTTCCTTGAAAACCAAGTGTATAACTTCATTGTGCTTTAGTATCTACATTTCCAGTCACGGGACAGCAGTAGGTCACTTCCAGGAGAGCTGTGACTGGCATTGTGTTACTGTAAATATCTTAAAAGCTCAGGAGGAAGCTTCTGTGTTCCCATACTTGAGCTGTGAATTGGTGGGATGTCTGAACACCCTCAGCATCTGGGAGCGTTTTCGCAAGGAAGGCTGACTTTGGCTGGCGGGTGGAGGCCGAATGGTCTCGTGCTCTTGCAGGGTGGGTACTATCCTGGGCCACCCTTTATAACAGAGCAACCAGAATATCTACTGCCTCTAAGTTAAAAGCCTTCATCAGTGAGGAGAAAACCATTTTTTCTGGAATTTGAATGAAATGCAAGCAGTAATCTAAAAGTGAATGAATTCAGTTGAGTTTAGTATGGAGCTGTCCAAAACTGTTTGATAAGGGACTGTAGGCACATGAAGTTAGGTACAATTTTGGCCATCTGAATATACCAAGCTCCTAGTAGTTAGGTATGTGAAGCTCACAGTCATATGTGTATGTATCCTGCTTGCCTTTTCACATAGCCAGTAACTAAACTTTTTCATAAGTGTGCACAGAAGATTCTCTGGGATGGATTCTTTTTGTGAACTGACCCAGTTCAGGAGTCTGGAAAGGCAGGTCCACAGAAATTCCACAACATCCATTTATTTTGTAATCTTCTGCAGAGAAAAAAGGAAAGCTGAGTTTGAGATGTATCTTCGAAGGATGATGAAACGTTTCAGCAAGGAGGTTCGTGAGGACACACATAAGGTATTTTTCACAGAGAAACCTAGCATAGAAAAAGTTGAGCATAAAGATTTATGAACTGATTTGTAATAAAGAATAAACTTAATTTTGATCAAATAATATGGGGCCATGGCTGGAAGTGGAAAAAATAAAAGGCTGTAGTCCTGACAAATGATCATTAGACTCTTCCTGAACTGTGAGTTGGAAACATCAGTGCCTGCATTTGTAAAATTCTAACTAAAAACATATGTAAGTAGGATGTATGTTTCTCCATTGAGGAATATCTTTTCATTTTGTTAGGGTTAAACTGCCAGTCATGTAGAGTATGAGATGCTGACAGGGACTTCATGGATTTCCTGTCTTCTGAAGACAGTGCTGTTTTTCAACCCCGTGAATGCTTGGGAGGCTTCATTGTTGCCTCTCTGTTAAAAGGAAGAGTGAAGTGTTCCTCATCTTTGCCATGTACAGAAGTTCCACTAGAGAAAATCTCTTGTGAACTCACTATAAAAACTTTTCTCTCTCAGGTTCACCTCCTGTGTTTGTTAGCAAATGGTTTCTATAGGAACAGGATCTGCAGCCAGCCAGATCTCCTCGCCATCGGTCTGTCCATCATCCCTACGCACTTCACCAAAGTGCCTGCAGGCAAAGTGAACCTACTCTACCTTTCCAACTTGGTGAAATGGTAAAACTCTTCTAATCGTGCTGTTGCGTAGAACGTATATCAGAAGTTCAGGGAGAGGAGTTACTATTTAACGATTTTCAGTGATTTATATTTTTTTATTTTAAATACACGGGTGAGAGTCTGTCCTTCCTACAGGAGAGGGTGAATTTGGAAGTTTAAGAATACAGTCACAAACACTGGACAATAAGTAGGTGTCTCATATTTCAGGTTTGTTGGAACCTTCACTGTAAATGATGAGCTTTCCACTGAAAAGGGAGAGCCCCTTCAGTCGACCTTGGAGAGGCGCTTTGCCATCTATGCTGCACGGGATGATGAGGAGTTGGTTCATGTAAGAGTCTGGGAAGTGCAGGGTTGGTTGCTGAGTTTGGATGCTGACTCAGTGCTGTGTATCAGGTCATACACAAAGTGGGGTGAGGGATAGACTTGGAGAAAAAGAGATTGGTCACTTACATGATTCTGTAGATTTTGCTGTCTTTTTATCTGTAGTCCTGTGATTAAATTATTCAATTTAAATTGTTTTGCAGATATTTTTAATTATTCTGCGAGCATTACAGCTTCTGTGTCGCCTCGTGCTGTCTTTTCAGCCTGTTCCTCTCAAGGAGACAAGACCAAAGGTAGTTTTTGTTATCTGTGTGGAATAAGGAATAGGTCACTGATTCAGTAGGATTAAAAAAACTTTATGGCTCTTACAACTTGAAATGAATCACTTACTGCATGAACCAGGATTCTGTCTATGGTTCAGAAAATGCAGTTTAGTTTTTAGTTCTGGTTTTCTCTTTTAAAAATCCATGTGTTTTTGTGTTTCAGCAAAGACTTCTTATGCCTTAGTGGTTTTAAATTTCTTTAAAACTTTGACAGAAAACACTTGCTGCATGATTGCACCTTTCTTCAGCCATTTGCCTGAACTTTTCAAGCCCCTAAGATGTGTGGATTGTCTGTACCTGCCAACCTTTGGTCTGCATGAACCTTGGACTGGTTTCAGTCTTTTTTTAACATATTCTTAGGCATGATGATACAAGTGACCTATCCTGTTTCTTTGCAGGGAAGCAGCTCATCCAAGAGGCCATCTCTCAGCAGCACCTCTGAGAAACAGGAGAGTTTGGCTAGAACACCCAAAGCTGTGGCAAAAAAATGCCCCTGCAAAAAAGCCAAGCAGGATGAGAAATCCTCAGAGAGTGAGGAAGACAACAAGGAGCCAAAGAAACCCAAAACTGCTCAGACCAAAAGGACACACGAGTCGAAGGTGACTAAAGGCAGCCAGGAACAGAAGGAATTAAGTAATGAGAGCAGTTTAGCAGAAAAAGATGTGCCGATGAGGCCCAAGAACAATCGCCGGAGACGAGTGGCCTCCAAAGTGTGTTACAAGGAGGACAGTGGAAGTGATGAGGGCAGTGTTTCGGACTTTGAGGTTTCAGAGGAGGAGAGTGATCTCTCTGATGATGATTTTGAAATTGTCTCTAAAAGGCGGAAGAGATCACTGCCCTCCCAAAAGTCAAAGATGACAACTATAAAAAGTCCCAAAACTGAGACTTCAGAATCGAGGCTATCAAAAAATTCATGTGAGTCTCAGCCTAAGCCAGCAAAAAGTACAACTCCAGCCTTGCCTCAAGCACAGAGAAAGAGAAACAAAATAATTTCTAGTGATGAGGATGATGGACAGCAGGAGGTGAGGAAAGCAGTGGGCACAGACCAGTGGCTAGAGGTTTTCCTTGAACGTGAGGACAAATGGATTTCGGTAGACTGTGTTCATGGCAATGTTGGCCAGCCCCAGCTGTGCTTCACACATGCCACAAAGCCACTTTTCTACGTTGTGGGGTTCGACAATGACGGGAGTGTCAGGGATGTGACACAAAGGTATGATCCAGTGTGGATGACTGCAACAAGGAAGAGCCGTGTGGACCCGGAATGGTGGGAAGCAACACTGCAGCCATATGAAAGTCCCTGTGTGGAAAGAGACAAGAAGGAGGAAAATGAGGTAAATGGCAGTGTGTTGTTCAGGACGTGTAGTGCCGGAGTGCAGTCTTGGATTCTCATTCAGGCAAAAATCATGAGGAATCTTTTCCATGTTTGTATTTGAACTTGAAATGTTGAGATAGAGCATTTTTTACAGGGGATATACAATGATAGATTAATATCGAGGTCTGTTCAGAGAAATTTGCATAGCAAAAGTACTGCACAGCTCATGCTGGAAACATAACAATGTGGTTTCTGTAACAGTTTAGCATTACCCTGCTCAGCGTCTTCAAAATATGAAGATCTGAGTACACATATCTTTGTACCTACTGGCAACAAGAATACTTTGGTCTGTTGGCTCATCTGATTAAATTTCTGGTGTTTTTTTTCCCTTTGGTTCATAATAATAGTGCAACAGAGTTGTGAAATCACGTTCTGTTCTATAATTCCTACAGTTTCAAGTAAAGCTTCAAGATCAACCTCTACCAACAGCAATTGGAGAGTACAAAAACCACCCTCTCTATGCACTGAAGAGGCACCTCTTGAAATACCAGGCGATATATCCTGAGACAGCTGCTATCCTGGGATACTGCAGGGGCGAGGCTGTCTACTCAAGGTGAGTTGTGCATGTGTTGTCACCTGTGTCTGTGATATTTGTAACAAACTGATGGTATCAGCAGTAGTCTTGGGCCATGTGCAATAGACAGGTGAGGCATTTGGCTGCTCAAACAGCATTTGCCTATCACTTAGATACAGCTTTTCTACTGTTCCTGACATGAAATAACATTTTGGAAGATCTCTTACAGATGACTTCAAAACTCTTACATTTGCCTCTCTCTGGCCTTTTTAGAGACTGTGTACACACGCTGCACTCCAGAGACACTTGGCTGAAGCAAGCTCGAGTAGTGAGGATTGGAGAAGTGCCTTACAAGGTAAGAAGGTTTGACTTCCTCCTGTGCAATACACCTGCCCTCTAAAGCTCAAGCTCGGTTCTGTTTTGGTTTTTGTCTTCTGTCAGCAGATGTAGATTTCTCACTTGCTTCTTTGGCTTGTGGTAGCTGCACTGTGAATCTGTCCACTTGCTGTGCCCATAGTCCCTAAATACTACCCAAAGCCCAGCTTTCTCTTCTTCCACCCCTAGAGTATCTGGCAGAACTGCTCCCTTTCTGTCTTCAAAGGCATCCCAGTGTTTCATAAACACTGCTGGTCTGCCGCTTGTTATGTACAAGTGCTGTAGGTTATCATTTATAGGCAATGGATACTGAACCTAGGAAATAGCATTTCTGCTCTCCCAGAACCTGCTTCTTCGATGTTATAAGAAAATCTGAAATCAGTGTGGTGTAACAGGCTTGGTTGTTGTGTTTGCAGATGGTGAAAGGATTTTCCAACCAGGCAAGGAAGGCGCGCCTTTTGGAGCCGGCAAACCGGGACCGAGAGGACCTGGCGCTGTTTGGCCACTGGCAGACAGAGGAGTATCAGCCTCCTATAGCAGTGGATGGAAAGGTAGCTCGGAAGGCAGAGGGCTGGTGTTAAAGGATGTGTTTTGTGTGGAACACTGGGCTTTATTTTTCCAGAAGTTGCATGTTTTCAGATGTGAGATGAGTCAGTAACATCTGGATTCAGAATTAAGAGGTCAGGGGTAACTGTACCCAAGAGGAAACGGTCAAAACCTTAGAGATCTGTCTTTCCTGAGTACAGGTAGTGAGTGCTAGCAGTGGAGACTGCTGAAGCTGTAATTTTGTAGAGCTACTTTTGTTAGGCCATGTTTGCTCTGCTAATTCTCTGCATTACAGCCTGAGTAACAAGGCCTGGGCACAGGACATAGCTAGAAGATAACCATGCAGCTAAAATCTAGGCTTGAGCCTTTTCATGTGAATATTAATTGAATACTGGAATGGAATGTAGCACATCAGAAGGAAGGGAGCGTCCCTGAGTTGCAGCAGGGATTTTCACTTCTCTCCAGAAAGCAGGAGTATCACCATCTCTTTAATTTTGCAATAACAGGTTCCTCGAAATGAATTCGGGAATGTCTATCTCTTCTTGCCATCCATGCTACCCGTTGGATGTGTGCAGCTAAGACTTCCAAACCTGAACAGAGTGGCACGGAAGTTGAACATTGATTGTGCTCAAGCCATCTCTGGATTTGATTTTCATGGTGGCTACTCGCACCCTGTGTATGTAAAGCTGCTTTGTTGCATGATGTTGATGTCCTGCAGAAGTTGTATACCATATGCTTGTGACCACTTACACACTTAGATCTTTTCAGACAGGCAGTTCTGTCAGAATTCAGTAGCTTTTGGGTTGGCTGGGTCAGCAGGCATTTGCTCCCTTTCTTTTTTTCTCATAGCTCACGGAAGATTGTGTTCTCCTTCCTAGTACTGATGGCTATGTGGTGTGTGAGGAGTATAAAGAGGTTCTCATTGCTGCCTGGGAGAACGAACAAGCAGAAATGGAAAAGAAAGAGAAGGAGGTGAGAATTATTTTTGCAGCTTCCTTATTGTTACATTTATTAAGTGAATTGCATTGAAACTGTGGAAAAACAGGGTGGGCTGTGTAAGCAACAAATGCAGCACAGTGACTGTGAGGGGCTTTTTGCATCCCCCAGAGTGCCCCAGTTTGGACTTGCTGTCCAGACTGCAGTGGGATGCAGTAGAACTGTGTAGAAATATCTGAAATAGTGTCTACTCTGGAGTAGTTTTCCATGTCTGCTGGGAAACAGAAATGAAGAATGCACAGGTGAGGTTAAAGTTTTGGATATACTTCTGGTGTAATTTGCACCAGGGTGTACATTAGAAAGTGACCATAGTTCATGTATTTAGCAGATAATTGGACACAAATACATTTTATATTTAAGAATCTACTGGCCTCTATAATCTTCTTCTGTGGCACATTTAAGTTGGTGTTGTGTTTTTTTATTGGCAGTTTAAAAACAAAAATCTTCAAACTTTGGTCTTCTTTGGGCACAAATACATTGAAACTTAAAATAGTAAATTTTTCTCTTTTCAATAACAATCCCCCACAGAAGCGTGAGAAGAGAGCTCTAGGAAACTGGAAGCTGCTGACAAAAGGACTTCTCATCAGAGAGAAACTGAAGAAACGCTACTCCATCAAGGTATTCTGCATTTCTATTAGTGATTTCTTTTTCAGGATATTATCTTTGTACCAATAGAAGTTTTTCCAGTCTTTCCAATGTGTTATGTTTCCAATTGTAGACTAGAATTTCCAGAGTGTAGTTGCTCAAAAGTCTTTCCCAGTAGTATGTGACTAGCAGCTAGACAAGAAGACTGCACCAGAAATTTGATGTGGTCATGCCCCTCAAAGATTCATTAGTGTTTAAACAAGAGATTATTGTTTCCTAAAGCATAGTTTTTTGTGTTTTTTGGTTTGTGTTTTGACATACCCCCTTCCTAGATTTATTCCTCCAAGCCAAGCAGGTAGCTTACAGAATGAGAGTGGGATGCTTTTCTGTTGTGAAGTCAGATAATTTTAGTTCTTAATCTTTTCCCCTGTGAGGAAAGTGAAAAGCCTAATGTTTTTAAAGCACTTTTGGCTTTATTTCTCCATCATTAAAAATATTTTCCTTGTTTCGAAAGAATGTTTGCTGTCCAGAGATAGAATTTGGGTGAGAAGCCCAAGCCAGAACAACCAATTCTGTAATGTCACTCAGTGTTGCTGTGATGGACAATATGCCCTTTTAGAATGGGGTAGTTATAAGTCATTGCTAGAGCTACTTAGTGATTTTCATGCCTGTTTTTTCCAGACTGAGCCATCAGCACCTGAGACGGGGAAAGGGGCAGGATTCTCTTCTGATGAAGAAGGAGCTCCAAGCTCAGAGTGTGCAGTGGGAAATGTGGCCATTTCTTGGCCCCAAAATCGCCAGTTAGAGAAAAAAGAAGAGAAAACCACCAGAAAGAGCAAGCGAGAAAAGAAAGGAGAGGAAGCACAGTTATTCCCTTTTGAGAAACTGTGATTAGAACAAGGTTTTCCTTGCCATTTCCAGATGCAAGAACATAAATCACAATAGAAGTATCATTTGCCAGTTGGGGACTTAGTCTTCCTGGGCACTTGTTTCTGAGCTGTCAGGGACCACCCTAATTCAGTATCCACTTTCCTTTGATATCACAGTTAATTAGATTCTTCCTTTTATCCTTGGACATAGGAGCAGCAGGCATGCAGTTGTACCTTCGGAGAAGATCATTTGTGTTTTAGGGGTTTTCCTCTCTTCTATTGCTCAGCTCTAATAATTCAGTTTCCTGAGGTACTTCTTTCAGTAGCAGCCCCTTTTCCCATTTTTTACTCCATTTTCCCTGCTTGCTCATAACTAAAGCATCCAGATGGTCTTTAACTGTCTGTGGAGAAGTGGCCAAAGGACTGCTGATGCATCCTTTGATCCATACCTTATCCAAATCTGTGGTGAGGTAGAGTTCTAGTCTTTCTGTCTCACAATCACAGAAGGGGAAATACCTCCTCTGAGGCCTAAAGAAATGTGTATGTATGGCCAGACCGTGAACAAAGATTAGGGAAGGGCTGTCCCCATGTGGGTGTGCCCTTCCAGCCTGCGCAGTGGAGTTTTTTTTAGATGAGGCACAGCATGTGCAGAACTGGCCCCACCATTTAAGGCCTAAAGAAATAGGCAATCAGGATTTGGAGGAATCTAATTTCTAAAGAATAATTGCATTTTATGAACTCAGATTTAGCTTTTCAGCCTACCATCTTCCTTTACTTTCAGAAATCTTGTGCTTTGGAAGGTAGAAGCCCTGTCCTCATTTCAGACTTACGGTTCAATATCTCTTAAGTAATTTGAATATATATATATATTTGTTTCTGTGTCTTTGCAAGATTCTGGAGCAAAACATGTAAAACTGGCTGAATGTCATTGTCAAAACAAAATTCACTGAAATCAGAGAGTTCTTGTTATCCTGTACCACAGCATTAAAAAACTGTTGACAGAGGAATGTTAAAGCTACACAAGCTTTTCCTGCACCTTGTAGTAGAAATACTGACCTGTCTTCTGCAGTATTATATATCTAAATTCGGCTGCCACTTTCTCTTCAGAAAGAGAGGGGAAAAGAATTTAGTCATTGCTGGACATTGTCACAGAAAAGATTGAAATGCAAGAAAATGGCTTACATGTACTTATGTTCAGAAAAGAATCTATTTTTGTACTGTATTTGTAGATCAGAATAAAGTTTCGAAAAAAGAATATGTTGTCTGTTACATCTCCCTTTTGGCCAGCTGGCTGTTGTGTAAGCAGCTGTTTCCCTGGAAGGACCATGGATAAGAACACACTGTCACTTTCAGACCTCATAAACCAATTCCCAGGATGTCCCAGAAGCAGCTGCTTATGAATTGTTTTAAGGGTCTTCATTCTGAGTTTTTAGGTTTTGCTACCAAATTCTAGATAAAGACCAACTTAAATCAGGAGCTGGTACCAGCTGTACCAGAATGACTCTGTGTTTCCTCATCTGGGACATGCACCAGGAGGGCACAAAGCTGTAGGTCCAAGGACTATTTATAATCAGCTGGAAGACGGACAGTAACATTTTCAGATGGCAGGATCCAGCTTCTCAGCGAACAGGCAGCTGGTGCTCCCAACCTAAGTGTGGGAAAGATACAAGAGTAAATGTGCTTTAGGTTGTTTCTATAGAAACACTGTGTACGTGCAGTGAAAGTGACCCTTGGCTCCCCACCAGTGTGCCTGGCCTGGGTAATGTGAAATTCTTGTCTGTGAAAGAAATCTTTATTTTGTATTGTTCTGGTGTGCACACTGGGATGCAAGACAAAAGCATTTTAGACTGTTGAATGCACATGTAATCCCCCAGTCTCTTTAAAAATACAAGAGGCTGTTGCAGTCAGGTTGAACCATCATACTTTTCAAATAAGAGGCAAGGATGTGACTAATTTCTGTAGTTGGTAATGGGGAGTAAAACCATGGCAGCCTGGCACCAGTAGTACATAGACCAAAGAGCAGCTGTGTTGTTATTGGCAACTCTCTTCCAAAAATGGAAATATTTGCAGGACAAACAAAACCCACCTGTGCACTTATCTCAGCCAACAATGGAAAACTTGTGGAAAAATGTGTGGAAGCTACAAACTAATCCTCACGTACCTGGACACTATTCCTGGATATAAAACATGCACTACTTAAATTTAAAAAACAGACCTACAGACCAACCTTTTGAAAACTGTATTTTATTAAATATACAAAAGCTCAGCACTTCACTAGAAAATTGTATGTTCATCTCTAATATGGTAATGATGGTTAGTGTCCTGCATCATGGGTAAACCAGCAGCAGTCCAACCCTTTTCTCCCCCCAGTGGAGTGCAATTTCTTACTCGGTGTTGGCAAGCAGCAGGCAGACTCTGCAGTACCACTAACACAGGCCAGCTGCGTGCACGAGGCCACATCCACTTCCTGTGTCCTTTCACTCACTGCTCCTCCTTTTAACAGCACAACCAAGCCATCAGACTGAACTGACAACATTCAAATACCAAAAGAATTAAAGTAATTAATAAAGTAATTACAACTTCTCAAAGCATTTGTGATTTGTAACTCAGATTTCTATTTCAGTATCATTTCTAACAAACACTTGCTTCTTAGCATGTTCAACTCAAGTTCCTTTGGTTACAGAGAACACTCTTGATGATCAGAAATAGATTTCATAAATGAAGACATTATTTTTGTACCGAATTGTGTATACTTACAGAAACCCCCCAACACTGTAGTGCAGGGAGCATTCTGGAAGCCAGACTCCATACTGGTGGAGAGACTTAAAACAGTACAAGAGTGTCTCCAATCTGAAGTACTGGTTACAAGAGAAATATGTAAACATGAGCCATCGCAGCACTACAAGAAGGCATTCCTCTAACATGATACAAATTTCTTAATTTAGGCTACTAAAAGTCTATGAAAACTAATCATGAAAAAATGTTTCGATTATTTAATTTCATGGACTGTGTTCATTGTCCTTACTAAGTGAAATTCAAGATACAGTATACACAGCAAAGAAACCCCAAATGTTTTAGAGACTACACATTCAATTATAAAAGTTAATGTTGTTTCAAGGCAGCAGGTTTTATATTTACAGGTATCAAGTGCAATTTGAAGTTAAGTTTTTGAAATACTTAGGCAATGGTATAGTCTGGGCTATCATTTTTGATGCTTAACCAAGAACAACTTCAGAAACTTAAAAACTTGGGGGAAATCAATGCTTCCTGCTAAATTTGCCTGACTTCAGAGCACTGCTAACCTGACCACTCGTTACACTGAGCTACTTTGAAAATCCCGAGTCCAAAAGCACACGGTTTACTTGAGCATTGTGGGAATTTGCCTAAGCTGTTTTCCCTTTGCACACACACACTGCCAAATGCATCAGCCAAAGGAGTGTACCTGACTGTGCTACAGGAAAACGCAGCAGAGGGAGGGTTTGTCAGACACAGGTACACACACGTATTTCCTAAGGATATCTAACCATGGTCCATGGGATCCAGCTGGCACAGTCTCCAAAACACAGAAGGTGCCCCACCCTCAGTGAGGACTTGCCAGTTCTCAAATCAGGAATTACTAAGCAGTAAGAGGTACAAATCTCCTTGTTCTCTAAGTTATCATCAATACAGACACTCCAAATTGCTTTTTTTCCCCAAAGCTGATGTCACCGACTTCCTACAAACAGCATCTTGTAGTCCTATGGATAACATGTATCAACAGTCACACTCAAGTCCCCTCCCCAGCTCTTAGTGCTCAGTGCTGAGCTGTGATTTGCTGTAAGCACACTGCAGGAACCAGGACAGAAATGCACTTGAGAAGTTTCTAACCAGGATTCAGCTCAATATCCAACCACCTCCTTTTCACTGCTGCTTCTTGGGTGGAACACGAGATCTTGCAATCACGATGGGAACCACAGAGAGCAGCCCAATGAGCAGAGCCCACAGAGGGCGGTAGAAGAGCCACCCCACAGAGATGGTCAGGAGTGACAGCGAAGTGGCTACACAGAAGGCAAATGCTTTTAATCCAATGTTAACCAGATCTCTCACAACAGGAAACCAGTCCACTGCAGAGAGAATTAAACATGTAGTTGACAAGATGGTAGTTGACAAGAAAGTCTCATTCATCCCTAGGATCTGCATACTAACTATTGCAGTCAAAAGTCAGACAAATTAATTATTAAAAGCACTTCAGCAGAGCATCCTCAACGCAACTGACAGTTAAACAGTAGCTAAATATATAAGGCAAGGCTATCCTGATCTCTTCAGACAGGAAGTAATCCAAAATGAAGTCTGAAGACTTGTCCAAGGCTTAAGAGGCAGAGGAGACAGATAGCCTTGCAGCTATGGAACAAGTCTGGGGCAAGTGATACCAGATGCTAACACGAAAATTAATTTCTGGTAACAATAAATCTTGCAGCAGCATGTATGTGGATAAATAAATCAGAAAAAAAAATTCACAGCTACAAAGCAAACAGTATCTTTGATGTCTGAAATTTATACAAGTTTGAGGCATCATCCTGCTTTTCTGTTTTTAGTTCAGCATCTTTGTTAAAAGGATAAACAAAAATTCCCTTTGCTCTTTGTTTACAATAGTGTAGAATAACCAGACACAAAGACATATTTCTACACAACTACTGATTAGGAGCTGTTGCAGGGGGACCAGTCATATATGGCTACAGAAAGTCATTGTATTGCATCATCTTGAGTTAGATTTAAAAGAACCAGCCCAACATGTGCTTTGGCTTCTGATTCTGGTAAGCAATGGGCTGGGATCTTCTGAGACTGGCAACAGATATTTGCATGGGGTTTTTTAATATTCACAAATGAATCATGGTTTTGGGATCCTGTTTACCTACAGTTGCCTACAGTGACTTTCAGATCAAATCAAATCTCAGTTCAAATCAGATTCCTCCTGGTCTCCAAATTAACCAGCTGCATATGGGAGCAAAAGACTCTCTACAGTTAAAAGCTTATTTGTAGATCATTTCACCTTTCTGTAAAAAAACTTACCCAATGTGTAAAAGATTCGGGTCATTAGGCTGATGCCTACAAACATTGAGAGCCAGCCCGCTGCACGGAGGGCCCAGGTCTTCACGGTGTTACTCTGATGCTCCTTCTGAAATACTTCCTGAAAGCAAACACCATGACATGAAGCCTGTTTCTTGGTTTCTTTCAAGATCCAATAAATTACATTATTAGGAACAAATCAGACCCAATAGCACTTTAGGAGTACAATTTCTCTTGTGGAAGGTACATTGCAGCTCATTCTACAGGCTCTGTGCAGTGTGGCAGTGCATAGCAACATTGCACAGTGCAGCATGAGGGAAATTGATTTTTTCCTAAATTAATGGCTTAACAAGCACCATCTGATACTAACCATGGGCAGAGAGCATAGAGGTTTTGCTGAAGTTGGATGCACTCAACATTACTGTGGAAAATAAGATAACAATAAGCAACTGTACTAAAGATGGAAGGATATGACTTCATTGCCCTTGGAAGAGGAGAGAAAAAGCAACAATATCCACTGATGGCTGAAGGAAAGGTGTGTGAAAAAGAGCATGCAGGATGCAGGGAAGAAAAGGTAAAGGGCACATGTGCACTCCATCAGGCAAAGCAAACCATCTATTTGCAAGAGTTCTGAGTAAGATTTTTTTCAAAATGGGCTGTCTCTACAAAACATTCACACAAAGATGGTGGGACATAATAAAGCACCAAATGGAAAAAAGACATGTATGACTGATTGATTACTTGTACATACAACTACTCTACAAATTATTCATTCTAGTGAGCTAATTTTCAATAAAATACAGTTTCTTCTAATGAAGATGCAAAGCTCACAGCAGAGAACTGATTCTAGTGCTACTCTTTCAAATCAAAACCAAAGCTTTTTTTAAATGCTTTTGGGAGCTCCTGTAAATTCTTGACATCTGGGGTTTTTTGAAACAGGGTATGAAACAATCATTAATGGAAACAAACCTACTAAAAGGAGTAAATGAATCACCAAATTGCTGGAGCATGCAGGATTTATTGGAGCATAATGCTCTGCCAGAAGGTTCTTTCTCAGCCAGAATTGGAATAAACACTTCAAACAACACTGAACTCCTGTTATTAGGAGCTGAAGAGAGAATAGCTCCTTTAGTTTATTTAATTAAAGTCTGATTTTTACTATTTTTACATGTGACCTTTTCAAAAGCATGTGCTTGAATGTGTAAGCAGGAAATTACCATAGAGCAAATAAAAGCAAAATAAGAAGGCACAGAAACAACACCAAAGGATGCTCAAGAGCATCACAAGAGGATTTAAAAAAGTCAGAAATTATTTTAGCCAAATTATGTGCTGACATTGGCTGACGCATGGCATTTTCTGCAACACACTGAAGGTGCAGAAGCCTGGAAGGCAAACATGGGCTACAACATGTTGTCCTAGAAAAAGGAGAGAGAAAAGCCAATGTTTACATTCAACACCTTCTCTTCTAGAGCAGGTCTGAAGGAGAATGAGAGCTTACTCCTCTGTTGCTTCAGCACTACCATTTCCAGTTTTAACCCTTCACTAGTACCGTGCAGTATCTCACCTCCACAGAATGATCCCCAGGGTGCAGAATCTCTAAGACATCTCCAGACTTGGTGTGATATGGAACCAGCTGATCACCTCGCTGGCGAGCAATCACAGTCACCTTGGAACAAAGGGGAAAATATTTACTGGTTACTGAGTTGGGAATAGAGCTTGCAAAACATAGAAACAACTGAAGATTCACCTTATCAGCAGAGCCCAAATAGGGATCATCTCCACTCAGACCTGCATAGAAGAACGAGACGCGAAGGTCTCCCACCTAAAAACAAGAAAAGAATGGAAGTCAAGAAGGATTGTTTTACAAAGGAGAACCACAAGAAAGACAACTTAGCATGGGTACACCCTGTATGTATTAACATTTTTTCTGAATGATTATGTCAAGGCAGAGGATATCCATAAGGATTTCCAAGCTGTACTTTTTCAGGGATAGTTAACAGCCGAAACAGGAATGCTCAAAGGCTTTTTTGCAAAGCCCTCTCCGATTTAGCTGCAAGAGCACATTAACACCAATTATATGCTTTGCTCATTGCTTATCATTTCATCTTTTGGCAGAGCAGGGCAGGCAGCACAAGCTGACAAGAAGCTATTTCATTGTACTCCTTTCAGCAAGGCAAAGGTAGAACCCACCTCCCAGCACCATCCCATGTCTTTCCCATTATAAGCATGGCAGACTCAAGAAAACAGAAGGCAAAGAAGCAGGATTAGAAGCTTCCTGCAAGAGAAGAACTCATGCTGAAGGACTGCAATAAGGGAGTCAACCTATGTAACGGTCTGCACTCTATTTTCTATATATTTAAATAGAAATGGGACATGTCCCAGTTTCTTTTTCATGTAAGAGTAATTAGTGCTTTGGTTTATCATTCTCATCTTACTTCTGGACGCCTGGGGTTCTCACTATGATAAAAGTAATCTCCTCCTCGGGTAACATCAGCATGTGGGTCCTCAAGGTTTGACAAGCTCAACCGCTTGAAGTCATCAATTTTACCCACGAGACCTGAGGAGAATAAAGCATCAAGCTGAGGTCCAGTGTCTAACCTGGAACAGCCAATTTGCTGGCTGCCTTCCTGATTATCACTTGACATGGTGGCTATAGCGGAAAGAACCAAAGTCCACTGCTGATGCAACAGCAGACACAAAGCCTGTACAGAGCAATCCTTACCCTTGGAAAGAACAAAGCTGCCAACCTGGACATTAGGAGAAACAGCAGTGAAAGACTCCACAGCCATGGCACTGAGGAACAGAGAGAGTCCCTGATTAGTCCCAGAATTATTCTGCAGTATGTAATATACAGCACAAAAAAAGGTACTATGGCAAACATTAGAGAAACTCAGAGAGCTAAATGACTGTCATGACATGAAAATAAATCCATCAAGAAACTGTCCAGACTACATAGTGTGGGAGCCATTAAAATAAGTTAAGACAAGCTATGACTGTCTCATTCCCTGGCCTGATTTACCATTCACAACACAGATTTCACCAGTTTTTTTCTGTACAGAACCTACAATGGGCTGAAATGTAGTTCAGCTCCTATGAAGCTGTTCTGTGGTGATACAGAGGTTTTGAGTGACAATGAATTAATCACATCATAAACCTATATAAATGTACTTCTACATCACAACCAAGTTAATTAAATTCCAAACTCAGGAATCCTTGACTTACAGACTTGAATTCATTCTCAAAGCAGTACTACTGGAATCTCCTTAGCAGTAAACAACAGATTTTATTTTCACAAATGTCTAAGTTGGAAGGCAGGAAGACATGCAGTACATGCAGTTTATAATAGTCTCATTAATGCTAGGCATGAATTCTGAAGTTCACCATGGTTGCATACACCACGCAGTCTCACCCAAGGATCCACCACAGCTATGCTCAGTCTCCTTGGCTGGTATCAACACACTCACATGACATGCTCTTAGCTGAGCACTTTAAATGATGTGCTGCAATAGCACTAAATAAAATAAATGTTTCTTGCTCTTAACTGGAGATTTGCATTCAGTGAAGAAGGCCTGAAGTACTTGCTTTAAGAAACAAGTGTAGATGGGGAGGAGAGAGAAAGCAAGCATGTCATATCCCCTTTTCCATCTTCTCTCATCTAAACTGCTAATTTGTGACTAAACCTGCTAGTTGGGACTTAGAAACAAAACCACATCGATCTTCACTTTCCTTTCTGAAGTAAGACTTCCAAATAAAGGGCACTGTATTCAGATGAGTCCACAGCAAAGGTCTGGAGATAGTGCAAAGTTCAAACTTTCATTGAAATCCTGGCCCTGCTATCTCTCTGGATGTATTTTTCAGTCACACATAATGGTTTTTGCCAGATGGCATCTTACATCCTAAGGAATCAAGCAGGTACTGCAAGAATGGCCAGCAAGCTAAAACTTAGCATTAAATATGGCACATTGTACTGTAACTAAAATGCTGCAGATGAGATATAAGAAATAAATTCTATATGGCAATTGCCACAAATAAGCCTGTGAGCTCATACATGCTGGCTTAGAAAAGGCAGCATGCAAGTGGCATGACAAGAGCAGGGGACACCTGCCATTCTACTTGTAATAGAAGTAAGAATTAGTCATAGACTGCACTAAAAGACAATAAAAGACAGAAAGGAACCAATTCAACCTCTCCTACACAGAGACCCCATGGTTCAAAGGTAATACAATAATAGCTTGATGTCAAGCCATTGCCAATGGATAGCTTAACTAATTTCTTTACACTTTTGTTCTGCCAACTACCAAAAGAACAACAGTTTCCATCTACTTCACTGTGTCATTAAATTAGTCATTTAGCTTTCATCTTTGATCAGATCCCGTGACAGAATCCAGAGGGACTGTGCCAGGTGGAACATTACCTTGGGTTTTTGTGTCCAATTTCTTTATCAAAGTTTCTGCTGTTCACAACTTCTGATTTCCACTCTGTATCTAGACAGAATTATATGAAAGTTGAGGAAAAGACACTCAGATTTTAGTTACTGAAAACACCTCTCAATCAATTAATCTGTTCGAAGTTACACTTCTAGTAATACTGCTTACATTAAAGTATGTATGTGATAGTCTGTACTGATACTTAGATCCATCCTCCTAGCATATAAACAGGGAATGGTGGGATTTAGGAGAAAAAAAGGGATATTAGGGATAGAGTTGTAATTCAACTTTGCTCAGCTTTGCTATTGGCACCTTCTATGATCAGGCTTCCATGATTCCTGGCTCCATTCTTTGGGAATAACCTGGTTTTGTGAGGAAAGGCTGTGAGCTCTGCTGGAACCAGCAGAGCTGGAAGAGTGGCAGACAGAACCTACCACATACTGACTGTAAGCCCATCCCCAGCTCCTCCACCACTCACTGCTCCACCAAAGGAGTGAGTGTAACCTGTAGTGAGAACAAGGGGCAGGGGGCAAAGGGAGAGGAGTCGGGAGTGAACTTGAGCCTGGGAAAGGGTGAGAGCAAATGTGTTTTGACAACAGTCGAATCAGTAATTAATTATCGATTAACAAATATAAGTTAAATTTCTCCAAGTAAAGTCTGTTTTGCCAGTGATGACAATTGGAAAGTCATCTCCCTATCTTTGTTTCAACTGAAAAGCTCTCTAATTGCTGTTCTTCCCAAGCAAGTAGTTGTGTGGCTCCTTGGCTACCAGCCAAGGCTAAGCCACGACATCTAATAATACATGGGCAGTTACCGGACAGAATCCATCAATCTTGAGAGGGCAGCTGGTTTTTGAAATGGCATTTCTTTTTATTCCCTGTCACTGTTTTTCACAGTTCACAACCACTGACCTTGCTCCATATACACCTCCATGCTGCAGGGTCCAGTGCTTCACTGTGGTGGGTATTTTTATATGATCACACCCAGAAACTGCTGCACGCCCACGCTACACATCCATGTGCTTTAATCAGAGGTAAATGAACCACTGAGACCAATCTCAAGAAATAGGATGACTCAGAGCATTTTCCTTCCCCCAGGCAGATCAGAGTATCATGCGCAGATCTGCCCCTGCTAAAAAAATCCGTTGGCAAAAGCCAGTGCACATCAGAAGGTGCTGGTGGTATCAACACATAAACAAGTTCTCAACAGGCTCCCTTACAGGATGGAGCTACACTGCTCTTTGTTGTCTATTCTCTACTGCTCACAGCTGACATATGCCCATGTCTGAAGTGTCATCTCAGGTGTAGCTTTGAAAACATTCCCATCTCTGCCCATCTCCTGTCTCCTGAGGACTTTATAGGCCCTATCTCTGGAGCATTCTATCTCTGGATGTTGTTCTGAACCTCTAGGAGTTCCAAGACAAGACTTAGATTTTCTGTACTACTTGTTTGCTAACAGCACATCTCCTTTCACCTCAGTTACCTCAAGAAAGAAGGTTCTGTCATTTGTTTAGGAATCAAACTTTTGCTTATTTCTTCACATTCCTTTCTTTTCTTTCCCAAGAATAAAATACAGGTTTCACAAAAAAACCCCAAAACAATAAACCAAACCCAAAATACACACACACACGAAAGCCCAAAGTTACACACATAAAAGGGACTTTCTGTTGATCAACTTACTGTATGAATACTTTGTTTCTTTTTTAATCTCACCATTCTCTTCATATTCCCTGCAGAGAAAAGGGGTTGGGATGAGAACCAAAACAGTGCACACACCCCCCTGCTCAGAGCAGAATACACTTTTCAAATGAAATGCACAGACAGATCACTGGCAACACAAACTTACCTTTACACATAACCTAACTCTTTTCTGAACCACCTTTTCTGAAGACAGAGATTTTCTGTGCAAGGAGAAAACTACACACAAATGCTGAACAGCCACAACCCTTTATTCCCATGTTTCCAACAAGGAGGAATGAGGATCAACCAATATTAAAGGCAGTGAGACAAGGTGACCTAAATCAAGTCTTTTCCAGATGCTGCACCACAAGCAAGCTAAAACTGAAAAATTATTTTTCACAGCTTCACAACCTGTGATTTTTTTATGACATGAAAGACATTTGGAATATGAATTCTGTGCAGTCAGGCCTACCTAATAGCTAATAAAATTTCCATATTACTGTCAGTGGAATTACTGGTAATAGTAGAAACATGCTTGCAACTTTTAGCAGAGGAAACATCCCAATACAGTTTTGTAAATTGCCTTGAAAAGGTACAAAGTCCGCAATATTGACTATAATGGACTAATCTGAATCTTTATCAAGCAACTAAAATTTGAAGTTTACTTTCACAGCTAGAAATTAATGTCATCTTTTGATTATTAAGGATAAGGGGTAGCAAAGTCTTCTAAAAAGAAAGAAATCATGTCTTGGTTTAGTTAAGTGTTTCAGTTTGCACACATATGAAGTACTAAAGAAATTAAGAGATTGAATGAAATTAAACAAAATCAGGAAGTGGAAACATTTGATAACAGGCCTTGGGTGTTACTAAAATTTTATCAGATGCAAATTCTGCAGCACTGACCATCTACGAGACCTGACATCTCCACGGAAATTAAAGTGATTCTCTAGAAAAAAAAATAATTCAAGAGCTCTAGAATTTTCCTGCTGTAATGAGATTTTTAGGATTTTTTTGATTTGGGTATGGGGTGGGAAAAAAGAATCACAATGAGATCCTGTTAATACAAGAGCTTTATAAACTACTTCCAAAGATTACTTCCACGTACCTGGAATCTTCATATTCTACCCACTGGTACATTTCCACGTTACGCTTAAGTTTGACAGCCTGGATGGACAGCCCATAGCTGGGGTCAAACAACGGCTGTGGAAAAGTTAAAGAAAACACAAGTCAGTATAAATGCTGTACCTCACAAATTCAAACACTGTACTTCTATTATCAAACCCCTTTACCTCTCTGTACACAGTAAGCACTATGTTATACACATCTGAATACAGTGTCAAGCCTGGGTGATACCCAGCAATGCTTACAGAGGAGGAGAAAAGCTACATGTCTTCTCCTGGATATCAAACATATTTAATTGGCAAAGACCTTTTCTTCCTTCCAAGCTTGAAATACTCATATCTTCAAGGTACTATTGTATTTACCTTAGATGTACTCAGAGCACCAGACAAGTGCACCAGCCTCCCTTCATTCTGCTGAGAGATACTGTGGGTGCTGTCAAGAGGGACCACAAGAGAAAGTCCCTCATCAAGAGATTTGGCTGTCCTTAAAGCTCGTCCCTGCAATCAAGAAAACCAAAATCAAGTTGTGGAGAATCACTGGCACAGCAGTATTTTGTTAGAAAACAAGTGAACTGAAGACCACAAGGAATGCTTGTGTATTCAGCCTCAAGGCATATTATCAAAACACACTTGTACTTCTCCACTCTTTGTGTCTGACACAGTTTGGGGCAGTACTTCCTACCCATGCATCAGGACCATTAACAGTGATGAAGCTTCTCAAATAGACATAAATTATTCCTACAAGAGTTCAAAGCTCTTCAGCTCTTACTTTGTTCATTGTTCATGAATGACTGCAAAAATTATACAAATTATGGTCCTTTTTCCACAGACCTATGAGACTTCTTGTCATAAGTTTTCTCTACATTACCATCATGTCATAGTGTGCTTTTTTTTGCAGTCATCAATTTTGGGAGTAGTTCTTTTTCCTCTTGCAGAGGTATAAAAGGATGTCTTAGGTGAGAATTCAGAAAATTACCCTCTCCCACTCCAAAACTGTCAAAGCCTGCATGTTTGCAATGGTAGGGTGCTTATTTTTTTAATCTACTTCATTTTTTTAATCTAAAACCAAGACATAAAATAGCACTGAGAATAAATGAATAAATAACACTTTTAGTTTCGCAACATGGGGTATGAATTTCTTTAACAAATGGTAACAACACTAGAAGTGAGGGCCTTTTGTTATCTCAAGAAAAGAGAGAAGGCTGGAACATGGCTGGCTTATGCAAACCCCTAACAATAATACCACAGACTGTTTCTGCATCAGTGTTTCATGTCTCACCACACTCTGCTACTGTCACTGCTACATTCAGGTCTACAGAAATTCTCTGTGGCCCTGTGATGTCACTCTTCTGTTATATCCCAAGCATAAGCATCAGGCTCTCCAGACATAAACTCCTCTTGTCATGGATGAAGTAATAAAGCTGTGTACAAACACTGACATTATTTCACTTACTTCATTGGTAAAAAGAAGATAGAAGGCCAGAAGGAATGTCACAAGTCCCATCAACATGCCTCCAGAAGTCTCGCTGAGCCTCTCCAGGAACCCTGGTTTGGACTCACTTGTGATTTTAACATGCTCTTTTCTGCTGCCAGTGTCAGAGAACTGTTGGAGATAAACCAAAAATGCAATATTGGTGTGAAAGGGAAAGCATTCAGTTTCAAAACAAGTCTATTTGCTTTGTTAATACC
This sequence comes from Sakesphorus luctuosus, assembly GCA_013396695.1. Lineage (NCBI taxonomy): Eukaryota > Metazoa > Chordata > Aves > Passeriformes > Thamnophilidae > Sakesphorus > Sakesphorus luctuosus. The sequence goes on from VWZD01013038.1 coordinate 524,426, forward strand.
ACTGCTCTACAGAGTAGCACCTCTTGCCTTGGACCAAAATTTTCCCACACTTATTAAATGACTCATCACACTGTTCACATCAGAAATACAGTCAATAAATAAAACTCCAGCCTCATGGAAAAAATCGATTTCTATTATTGTGGTTCTTCAAGCTTTTTCCAGTCTGTCTCTAGGTTCTGTGTTTGGAGTCCACACCCTGCATTGAGGCCATGACAAATTAAGTTAGTAGTCCCGAATTCCAGACCAGCTAAAACATCGCTATAAATAACAAGTTACACTTCACCTCCCCAGCGACAGAGCGCCTACATACTTCAAAATAATGACATCCAGGGCAACAAAAATCGCCGTTGCTGTCCTAGGAAGGGCCACGCGACAACACGAGAGCCCAAGGGTTTATCTTTGCCCACGCGGGCTGTGGGGGATTAACAAGATGCAACTTCAGACCAGCACACGCTCAGCCAAGGAGGGGCTGTGGCTTCCCCTCGGCTCCTCTGGAGACCCCCGGGGGCTGCGACCTGCACAGGCCCCGGCCGGGCCAGGGCACCTCGGAGGGAACGGGCCGACCCGGGCGAGCAGCACTTACGTTCCTCGACATCTTGAGCTTTTCGATCCCTTCGGGAACCACCACACAGAGACCGCAAGCACCGCGCACCAACAGCCGCACCCTGCTCCGCCTCAGGGCACTCCGGGCCCCGCGCC